>JAOEHI010051110.1:0-19380 GCA_025447815.1 Percopsis transmontana | reverse complement strand
TGTGTGTGTGTGTGTGTGTGTGTGTGTGTGTGTGTGTGTGTGTGTGTGTGTGTGTGTGTGTGTGTGTGTGTGAGCAAATTCAGTCTCCCAGCATTTCGCCAGAATAAATGAAATGCTGGGAGACTGAATCGGAGTTATAGACCTGACGATGGACACACACACACACACACACACACACACTCCAATTGTCCCGTCCATCACATGGGTGGTTTAACATACGTCATGCGCTGTAAACTAAAACTAAAAAATACAAGGCGAGGATTATGTCACACACGCACACACACACACACACACACACACACACACGCCTATGAAGTCTTGTTGTTTGACAGCCAGTCATAGATGGATAAATGTTCAACTCGCAGCGCAATAGAGGCGTTTAAACCATACCCTTGTGCGCGCACTCACACACACACACACACACACACACACACACACACACACACTTCCTTACGAAGACACCCCTGACTCTAAAACACGGGACCGGCTTTAAGAACTCATCACACAGTTATTTCAACCTGCTGCTAAACGGTCCAACACACACACACACACACGCGACACACACACACACTGCGGGGCTGTTTCCCCCCTCCGTGTGGTGACAGACAGAGGAGAATGCCCAACAGATCTCTCCCCACCCCCACCCACATCATTAACACACCCCGCTGCGTAACGCCGTGCTCTAAATGCCCCGGGAACGCCGCCCGGTCCGGGGGAATACGGCGAGAAGAGACGCGTGGTACACTTAAGGCTGGGAGAAAGAAGTGCCATTTTTGTGTGTGTGTGTGTGTGTGTGTGTGTCGCGTGTGTGTGTGTGTGTCGTGCGTGCGTGTGTGTGTGCGTGTGTGTGTGTGTGTGTGTGTGTGTGTGTGTGTCGCACGTGTGTGTGTGTGTTGTATATGTGTTCCGCATTTCCCAATTGCCTTGCCTCATCTGCTAATTAGTCAGGAGCAATTAAGTACACTTAAACTAGTCACTTACACACACACACAGAGAGAAACAAGTACGCGTCACTCCAAACAGAGTGAATGGCATTAATATCTTGGTTAATACCGAAAGCAAGGTGCCTTAAATAGAACGCGAAGGGCTAATAATTGGACGTGGAAGGCGAAGTACTGGCTGACAGAGAGGAAGAAAGGTGCAATAAAGAGCGAAGGAGGAGAAGAAAAGAGGTAATCATAAGTCCCCGTGGACAGATTGAAGCATAGTGGATTCTATCATATGCTATCTCTCATTTATATGCTAATTCACCCCATTAAGAGAGAGGCAGGGAGAGAGAGAGAGAGAGAGAAGGAGTGACAGACAGACGGAAAGGAATCCACTTATAACTGTTTATTTATCGGTAGCTTTATAATGGCACTAAGCTAACTAAAAATTAGAATCACCATCCGATTTATTTGCCATGTAGGCCTAAATTTGCTCATACAAGGAGTTTGATTTGACAAGGTTGGTGCATGGCACTGTGTACCGACAACAGCCTGGACCTACAAGATGAAAGTGCAAAAACGATATGAAAGGACTTCTAACAGAGCGGCTGTTCGCTAGCTTGCTAGCTGTGAAAGTATCCGATACAGCCTGGCTTTATTCTGCAACGTACGGACACGCTGGTGTGAAAGGAACACCTTCTTTTTCTAATTTACCTTGAGAATTGTTGTAAAATAAAATGAGTGCAGTTAATATTAAGCGTCTTGAGTAATTTATTCATTTGATGAAGGGAAGAATACAGTCTCTCCAAGTTCTTCAGAGAAAAGAAGTAGACACAGAACAGAGACCATACAGTATAGAAAGAGAAATGCGTACAAACGGAGAGTACAGAAATGAGATAAGCTAAATAGAGAGAGAGAGAGAGATAGAAATAGAGAGAGAGAGAGAGAGAGATAGAAATAGAGAGAGAGAAATAGAGAGATAGAAATAGAGAGAGAGAAATAGAGATAGAAATAGAGAGAGAGAAATAGAGAGAGAGAGAGAAATAGAGAGAGAAATAGAGAGAGAGAGAGAAATAGAGAGAGAAATAGAGAGAGAGAAATAGAGAGAGAGAGAGAGAGAGAGAGAGAGAGAGAGAGAGAGAGAGAGAGAAATAGAGAGAGAGAGAGAGAGAGAGAGAGACACACAGAGAGAGAGAGAGAGAGAGAGACACAGAGAGAGACACGCAGAGAGACACACAGAGAGAGAGTTATGGTACAGGGTGACAGAAAACATCTCTCCAGACAATACTATCTTATATGCAGCCCCCCACGTCCAGCACTGGGGACTAGGCTACCTCTCTGGGAACTGGGTAGGCAGGGCAGACAACCTTGACTGCGCAGAGAGAAAAGAAACATAAACAGACCTTGGACGAGGACAGGGAAAAGTATAAGAAGTAAAAGTAAAAAAAATCAATGATTTCGTAAACTCTAGAAATGAATGAAGAATGATGGAGCTTTTAATTGTACAATTTAATTGTACAGTGAGTCACACAACAAGATAAGTTCCTATGTCACAATGTGCTATTCCCCGGCGATGGATAGACTTGAGCTTTTCACTATTCATCTATTGACACTTGAGAATGAGTCACACGTACCTGCGTCCTAGATGCCGTTAGGAAATGAAAATACTGTACTATGACTGTGGTCAGGCTTTAGGCAAATTCTAGCATGCTCAGTGCAAGCGAAACAAAAACGCGGATGCATAGCGCACGCATAGGAACACGTCGCGAAAGCCAGATGTTATCAATGAAATTCAATTTGGATTAATGGCACAAAATCATCTTCTTTGATCCTTCCTATGAACCCTCCCCCTTTATCGCTTCAGCTCCTCCAGATGAGGAGGCACTCGAGTGCCTTCCCGTCAGTAGCTCGAAGCGGCCGCTGACACTGTCAAATATAGTTCAGTTAACAGTAAGCGTGGGCACTCAGACACTGCTGTATTGCCTGCTTAACCTTCGCATGTCCCAGGGCTCAGCAGGGGAGCGGGGTTGGCATGCAGTCCGCACACACTTAAGATGGCTCGGGCAACCAAGGTTTAAGACTAAGAGTAGGTTAACAAATACCATATCGCTATGTAACACAACCTCGAGTGTTCTTTTACTTTCACACCAGTTTCAAAGAAAGAAAGTGGGGAACATTGATTAAATTAGACTCAAATGTGTTTTTAATATGTGCAGTTTCTTTCACCTGTGCGTTTTTATACTTCCTGCCACAGTGCAGAGACAAAAATACAAAGGGTCTCATTTGATGCTGTTGGTTTCGCTGAGACTTAATAAGACTAATTAAAAAAATAATTACAAAAAAATAACAGAATTTATGGAGCCTTTAATAGAAATATCATGAGACAGTGTCAGTTTCTAATTTTCATTCCTACAACTCATTCAGAGATGTGCATCTTTCAGAGAAACATACATACATACACAATGCTGGCTGTCTCTCTTATTCACACACACACACACACGCACACACACACACACACACAGTCAATACCTCCCGGCTTGTCACAGACACTTAGATAAACACAAAGACTGAGAGCTGAACCTCGAGTGTGCCCGTTTACTGGGTGAAATAATTTTCCTGCCTGTCACAAAGGTGTGTGTGTATGAGGGGAGGCCACGTGTAAGGGTTTTCACGGGCGAAATGCAGGGACAGTCGAGGGAGTCCCTGGACTATGATCGCTTTCCCAGTAGCAAACTCACAAAGACACACTTGTACTTTTTTTGGATTAAAAAAACAAAAGAAGTGAATTAAAGACAAGAAATACATGGGATGATGGAGATAGAGTACATGGGGTGAAAGAAACAAGCCCCATTTTGCGAATCAAAATAACAACAAATAAGAAGTAACGAATAAGAAAACTGACATTTACTTCTTACCATTTAAACTTGCTTGTGTGTGCGTTTGCGGTGACGCCTCATGTACGCCAAAAATCATTTGGAAATAACTTCTGCACACACGCAACCAAGCCCCCCTACGTGTTAAGTTGTCTGCCCACATAAATCTGTCTTCTGCCCCCCTTATGTGTTTTAGAGAAAGACAGAAAAGGAGTGTTTTATCTTTACACAGACTATAATCTACAGCTACTTTATTTTTACAATAAAACAGCCCTACAAAACCTCTATTATAACCCTTTAAACTGCCTGCTGAGGTCGTGTGCGAGACCTCTCACTGGTTTATAAGGAACGTTATGAAACCCATCAAAATACATTGAGGGAAGGTTTCTTTCCCCTGTGCATACGTTTATAGAGAATATCATTTCATACCCACATTACCGGTGAAATACAGAGTACAAAGATGGGCTGGCCCCTTTCATTATGGGTATTAATGTAATCCAATAAATACAGGACCCAATGTTTGTCCGACTATAGCCTAAAATACGGTAAGTTATCGCCATTATTTTAGTAATACAGTTTGAATAAAGCTAGTAACGAAATGGTTGAAGAAAAATAAATGGAAAACCAGCAAATTCTTGTGAGCTGGCAGTCTTGCAAACATAGAGGCAATACCCATAATGCCGTGTGTCCAAAAATTGATACATTAGCATTTGTTAACATCCAGTTTTAGCATCAGATGACAGTAATCTGTTTGTGCGTGTGTGTACGTGAGAGAGGAACCGGGGCTGATGGGTTTTGTGTTGTCACACAGCTTTTATTTTCACTGTGAAAGAGTTGAATAACAGGATGAAAGTGTGTAGCCCAGACACAACAGGTTGAGGTTGGGGGGGGGGTACCGTTTTACACGGATAGAAGTCTTGCTTGTGCTGGTGCCAGACAGCACGGTTAAATCACATTATACAGTCCATGGAATAAACTGCGCAAACTAGCTTCAGTGAAACTCATTAAACTGTTTGTAAAGTCTATATGAACACACTGTGTTATGTAAACGACCATTTTCATATTCATAAAGGTGTAATTGTAATCGGCGCCTAAGTCACACCGACAATGTTGTAAACTGTACCTCATTGAGTCACCTCAAGCACATTTTCTGGGCCTTGGAGATAAACAGTTCCACGCCTTGCAGAGTGGCAGGAGACATGATGGATTCAGACACACGGACGTTGGATGAAGGAACAGTTTATCACAGTGTAAAGGGAAGTAATCAACAAATGCTTTCACACGTAACAACGAGAACAGATGTTGCCTTCAGAGAGAGAGAGAGAAAGAGAAAAAAAATTCTCACATGTATTTTCACACCACCAGATACAAACAACCAGAAGTTAAAAGTTAATTTCCCTGCTCTTTTTTTTACTAATATTCCTTGCATTATTCTTTTTCTGCTATCCCTGTGTGGATGTTTCACCGAAGCGAGGAGAATTCATATCTTGTAATATAGGGCTCAATCCCATTTGCTTTTACTTCAAACCCATACCCTAAGCCCTCGGTTCAAACAACCACTGGATGGTGTTTTAGAATTCATCATTATACGAGGGCCACTTTGTGTGTGTGTGTGTGGGAGGGGGGGACAATCTGAATCGAGAGACTCTGACATTCCCTTGGGACTGCGCACATGCAAATGGGATGTGTCCAAAATTACCGCTTTTAGAAATGGCATATTGCTCTATTTCTCAAATTGCTGAGGAGAGAGAAATGTAAAAGTCCCCTAATGTTATGTAAGACCAATGTAGTGATGCGTATGGAACTAGGCATTGAGCCCATGCGTGTATGTCTTTGGGATTCAAACCTCTGTGTTTGTCTAAATCGGCTTGAATTTCATACTGGTCTAACCAGTAAGCTGTACATTTTCTTTATTTCCTATTTGAACACCTTTTAGTGTAATTGTATTATTGTGAATAGCCATTACTTGGAGTTAAAAACAGTGAAGTTGATTAATGTCCTTGGACCTAGCTTTGATAAGATAGCTGCTTTGGTGAGTCACAGTGATGCCATACACAAAGATTATTTCATTACAGGCATTAGATACTTTATTTAGGAACTGCGGTTGGCAAAGTTGGGATCAGGATACCCAGGGGGCCGCAAGATGATTTTGGGGAAGATTTAAAGACGATTTAAAAAAAGGCCCCATATGATTCCATGTTCCAACTGCCATGTTGAACAGACTTTTCTCCCGTCGCGCTGAACAGTTGACGTTGCACTTTCTTTTTTAAACGGGCCCTAGCTTGATTGGCTATCTGACTGGGTGTGGCAGGATGGGTCAGAGACAATTCGCTACAACCAGATATGATGTCATATCTGGGGCCAAATCGGACCGGCTGGTTTTACACAATGATTTCTTTGGTGGAATTTCGGCTAAATAACTTCTTTTTTTAAAACAGATTTCCAAATAAATCCAGCCCCTTCAGGTCTCTTTAGAACAGTGGTTCTCAACTGGTGGGTCCCGAACCAAAAGGTCACGAGGTGGTGTGGAGTGAATCGCAGACGTGCTGTTCGGCAACATCAAAAGGTCTAACATTTATTTTTATTTGTGGAAGTTTACCGTACTTCGAATGGTTTGCTTTTATTTTCAAAGGTGTGTAGGTGAATTCGTAAAATTATTTTTGGGGCGAACTAGACCAGTTGAGAACCACCACTTTAGACAACACAACTGGAAAAACTTTAATTTTACGATAGGCGATCTTTAAATAATGATAACAATAATATATATTATATTATTGTTATTATATGTATATACAGTATATGTATATACACATTTATTTTTTTTATAAATATATTAGCTTTAATAATTTTGCATTTGTATTATTTTCAATGTTTGTGTGACTTTGCAGCAAAAAAAGATAGTGGTATTGGTATATATTTTACCAAGGTTGTAGGCCACATCTGCTATTCCGTTGAGACGAATAAGAGAAACAAAGGTACACACTACCCCCTGGTGGTCACATTGTTGAAATGCATGTATTCATTAGATTTTCCATGGAACTTCAATTTTGAACAATAATAAAAAAAAAAAAAAACACTGAATGTTAGGAATACGGTACATATGTCATACTGTACTTGTACTTGTATGATGTGTTAAAATAAACAAACCGACGGGCTATTAACTGATTTCATGCTGTAACACAGGAAATATAGATAGAGGAGATAACAGCTAACTCCAGGAATGGATGAAAGTGCATTTATACAGAGATTGTAAGGACAGATGAAACACATTTCATTTATTACTGCAGTTAGTTAATGTGACCAAAATCTCCATGAGCCTTTCAGTTATAATCCCTTCAGTGTGCACCAGAGATGTTGTTCTGTGTCAACTAACGTCTGCAATTCCAAGTAAAACCCCGGGAATCATTTCTCCAGTGAAGTGCAGACGTTCCAGTGATATTGAAATTCAGTGAAAACCCCTCGACTGTGTCGCTTTCCCACCTCAACGCGAGTCCACACTGCGACGTTCAGGATGAAATATACTGTTATTACGGTTATTGAACCAATCTTTCCGCCCCCCCGTCCACCACTTCCAATGCATCTGCCCCACTGGGCCCAGTAAGTAGCGTGTTTAGGAGACTCGTCGGGCAGATCTGTCTGAAATCCCCCTGCAACGCTCGCTGTAGACACAAGGTGTCTCTTTGTGAGGCTGGAGGGGGAGGAACAGAGAGGAATGTGTGCCACTCAGAAGTTAGGTGCGAGAGGGAACCCCCGAGTTTCAAACTGAAAACAACGTTCTCGTAGCAAGGCTAATTCCAGACAACAAATGAGGAGTGGATCTTTGAATGATGTTTGATTGTGGATTTTGGCTCACAAACGGAGTTGTTCCACAATTGTCTAACTAAATATAAAATGGCTTTGTTAAAATCTAAATAAAACAATAATTGCTGCAGTACTAACTATCGTTTTCCCGAGGTGCAAGCACACATTCTGTACTTCAGGAGGCACAGGTAATACATGTTAAGTGACTACATGTATGCATGAACATGTGTGGATGTCCTTGGCTCTCCCCTGGAAGTACTGCTAGCGCACAAGTGGACCAAAGGGTGATGCCTAGGTCATGTTTGGGCACCACACAGTCGCTCGACTAGAGGCTCCTTATGGAGGACCTGAATCGCACAGGCAAAGGATTATAAACAGGTGAACCAAAGTCTTGCGAGAGCAGACAATTACAATTTACAGCAGACACTTTTATCAAAAGGCAACGGTTACAAGTATTACATGGAGCAGGCAGGGGTTAGGCATCTTGCTGAAGGATGATGCTTACAGGTAGGCCAACTCCGGGGCTCGAACCCATGACCTTCCGGACGGAAGGCCACTAGACTATCCTGTCCCCAGACACACAGAAACCTTGGGGTATTCTGGATATTCTTTAGTCGGGATATTCCGTCCCCCTAAGAGAGGTTTACTAATTTTAAACTGAGTTTAACAGACTATTACAAAAAAGTTTTTACTAGGGAATTTACATTTACAGCATTTGGCAGACGCTTTTATCCAAAGTGACTTACAATTAGTACATTTAGTACAACAGTTGAACTGGTTAACTACCAGTTTTTGCAAGCAGATAACATTATCTAGAATAAGGACAGCATCATGTAACAAGGTTACTTCACTTATGCATTTGCACAACATTACTCAAACGTTTATCATTTACTCCTTAAAACAGCTCAAAGTTATCATTCACACTTCAAACAGTAAATAATTGCTAACTGTAAAGTGCTTAGTATTCTAAGAGCTGATCTAGCAGAGTAGAAAGAAGTTTTGTTTTTGTTTTTTTTTTAAAGGGAGGAAAGAAGGATAGAATAAGGATTGGTAGTGTCATTAGTGCTATTAAGTAGAGAGATCAGTGGCCGAGGTACCGAGATGGACCTCGCAAATGGAATCAATTGCTAAATGCTCAGGCGGCGATGTACTCCCCCTCAATGGTCGAAGGACAGGCCACGAACAGCACCGAGTTTTCAAACGGTTTTATTAAAAAGAAAAAAGGTTCACAAAGTGTTCAAGACTCCCCCACTCGGGGAGGGCTTTTGTGACTCCCTACACCGGAATGATAAAGATTCCTTAGGTGGTCACAGATGGATCTATCTGAGTAGGATCCCTCACAAAGCAAATAATAATATTAAGTAGAAGAAGAAGAAGAAAATAAAAAAGGAAAAAGCTAACTAGAGCTGTGCCTTTCAGCTACTGTGCCTTAACCTATCCTATCTTATCTGCCAGCCTGCATCTCTTCTACACTTACTCCAGAGGGCTTGTCCTCCATAGAAGCACATCTTGTTCCTGTGTTTAGGTTTAACGTACATGCTTGTATATGGCACAAACATACAGTACATGTATAGTCTGGGCCTACTCTGGGTACATCCATGTTTTTAAGCTAAACATGACCGGCATTCAATCGCAAGCATAAGGGTAGGCACACCATCAAACCGACTTACTGGAAAGTCCCCCAACAGTTTATTGACTGTTTATTAAAGAGTGCCATCCATCTTATTGCTATTCTCTTTTCCCGGTATATGATTCGTCCAGTGTGTTCAAAAGTCCTTTCTCGCAGTGAGTCTTCCTTTTCCTTTCCATCTCCATCGTCTGGAGTAGCCAAAGGAGTTCAAGAGAAGGCCACGGCTTCTGCCTTTACCAGAGCCGGGGGCTCAACAGCGTCTCATAAAGACGGTTGGAGGTTAGGATGGGAGGGATTAATGAACTGAAACACAAGATGATCCTATCACCACGTACGGGTGAGTCATTAACCCATTAACCCCTAAAGAGCCAGTGTATGTGTGTTTGTCAAGGGGGTGTTGGTGTGGGCAGGTGTTACATAACAGTAGACAGGGGGGGGGCAGATCTTCTAGGTGGCTTGATTTGAATGTCAGGCCACACACACACACACACACACACACACACACGGGGTGTGAAGCAACACTACAGCAGTACCATCAGACATCTGAGCTGTGTGCCCCGCGACTCTGGAGTCCCAGACGGTCTCTTCGGGCCTTCTACTTGCCCCATTTGAAGATCTTGGCCATGGGAGACTTCTTCTTGGGCTTGTCTTTCTTTATGTCTGGAAGGAGATGACACCAGGTGACACGAAGCTAGCAGCCAAAACAAACCGATAAACAAACCGATGATCAATACAGCAAGGCCAGTGGTTCTCCGGGCGGGGGGTTCACAGGCCCCTGAAGCGTCAAGCGGTGCCGTTGGGGGGAGGCCGTGTGTTCAAATAAGGTTATTATTAATAATAATTCATATCTAGTTTTGTATTTTTTATTCAAATGTGATAAAAACCATTAACCATATATAAACCATTATATAAATATATATAAACCATTATTTAATATTAGGAGCAGGATTGGTGACCGACAAAAGGTTGTGGGTTCGATCACCATCATGCACGGGCCTAAGCATCCTTGAGCAAGATGCCTAACCTGCCTGCTCCTTAATGCCTGTATAATGTGCTCCTGTATTTGTACTCATTCTTAGTCACTCTGGGTAAAAAAACATCCAAAACTAAACGACCAACTCTAATAGTTGTTGTAATTGTAAGCTTAAACTATAAATGACATATTCAATATATACATTTTTCTTGTATCATTATCTTTGTTAGTGATTCCCCTGCTTTATCCATCGTACTGTAACTCCCACTGCACTGTGAAAACACACATCGAAACTAAAAGTGATCTATAAAGTTCATGTATCCACCTGGAGTGGGAATGAACTGTGAAACTTTGGTATTAACTTTATGAATACATTAAACCTAAAATGGCTAGCCTTTTAGCCCGCAGTCACCGCTCGCTTGTTGTAGCGGAGCAACCGTCGACCGAAGTTCAATAAATCTCAATTTCAGTCAGACTCTCCCGCTCATGAATTGCAAATGAAGTCGACTTTAACACCGAGGGTCGAATTAACCGGCTCCATTATCCATTTGGCTAATAGTAGCAACTCTGCCGACAAAAAAAAAAAAAAAAAAAAAGAGAGGAGGAACATTTTGTTTGATGCTTTTTCCATTAGCAGTCATTAGCTTAAACGAGATGAAAACATCAGTCGGCAGCACCCGCGATACGCGGCGTGCGCACGGCCATTAGCTACATAAGCCATCCATCTAGTTCAATTAGAAGACTGCCTGTTGGACACCCCCTAAATTGGATAATTCAGGGGTGCGCTGGGTGCTCGTGCCGGCGGTGCGGGAGGAGGGGCGGAGTAACAAACACAGCGGCAGCGGGGTCGGCCGGCCTGCGGAGGTGTGGGGACTCACCGAAATTCATCATCAGCTTGTTCAGCTCTTCATCCTCCTCTTCCTCCCTGAGCCAAATAGAGAGCGAAAACACCGCCGTTTAGTTACACACAAGAGGACGGAAACGTGTGGAACACAAAACACACACACACACACACACACACACACATATATAGGCATACAGTACACCAGGAGCGTGAAGTTATTTTAGAATATTTTAGAATAATGATTTATAGAAGCAGGAACACAAGCTTGGGATGAAGGCCAAAACACCAGACCCCCACTACCACACCTACAGTAGGTGCATTTGTCAATAGTAGATGAATGAAACAAACGTACATCACAGTCCTCGTTGCCAAAACCTTCAGTTAGTCACACTAGATAAGCGCCAATAGTGCCACTAGAGAGGTTAATCGCTGGGTCCTTCCTTGTGTTGACAAGAAACCCCACCGGGATACGCCAGCCTCCTGGTAAACACACCTGAGTCGGTCCTCATCCAAGCCCTCGATGATGGCGTTTCTGTCGTTGACGATCTCCACCAGTTTGTCCATAAGCTCCGCCTCTCTCTGCCGGTCCCGGAAAGTTTTTAAATGTTCTGTGGCGCACGCACGCACGCGCACACATGCACACGCACACACACACACACACACACACAGTTTAATTTAAGTTTAATATCACTTGTTTGCGGTGGCGTGCAAAAATTTCATTTATTTATCTCAAGGTACTGTGCTTTGACCAACAGCATTTATTTATCTCAAGGTACTGTGCTTTAACTAACAGCATTTATTTATCTCAAGGTACTGTGCTTTAACTAACAAACAAACAGAACACTAGATTAAAACCAACAGCACACGAACAACAATCAGAACAAGACTCGAAAACCCCAACAATGCATCAGTACGTATAGCCCCTACTCCCAGGGACTTTTGAACCCCACCCCCTATTTTGAAATTTGTCAATTTGATCGGTCAGATTTTCGGTCACTTCTGAATTCAAATTTCCCGGAGAAGGGGCTCGTAAGGCGTGCAAATGAGCAGTGTCTTCTCGCTGCCTTTCCTCTGACGGCAGCGAGAAGTATGTATTGTGTGATGTTTGTTCGTGAAACCATAATAAATATGGTTTTGTATGTAAGGGAAAAAGCAACTGTTTAACCTAACCTATGAATAACTTCTTCTTGTCTACAGTTACAATCAGGTCAGTTAGCAGACGCTTTTATCCAAAGCGACTTACATGCTGCTATTACATGGAGCAGGTAGGGGTTAGCTTGCTCAAGGATGACCACTAGGCTACCCTGCCTCGTCTCCCGTCTCTTGTTTTATGTGGAAGGGCCTTAACGCACACCACTGCTTGTTAGACACCCAGAGCGCCATCATGGGGTTCACAGCGTACATTACCTGGCTTTTCCATCAGTCTTCGGAGCTCCTGTTCCACACTGGGTTGCTGTTCCTCCAAGTCCTGTGTTTTTGCACTACACGCGAGACACAACACACACACACGCAGCAGCAGACACACACACACACACACATGCTTACAGGTAGGCCAACTCTGGGGCTTAGTTTAGCTTAGAGAGCTAAAAGAGTTTAAAGAGCTTAGCTTAAAGTTTTAGCTTAAAGAGCTAAGAGGCAGAAGATATAAAATCACCACAGTGGGCTTCAGCTGATGGGAGTGCTATGAGGTAGGGATAACATTAAGCGCGTATGGCCAGTGTAAAACCGAGCAACGATTCCCCGGGGACGATTTGAGCACACCTGCATTACACTGAGTGAAGTGCCACATAATGTGTGCTTGCTGGGTTACTAGGTAACCAAAATGTCCCCGCTCTATCGACAGATACAGTACAGCTTTTCGGCAAACGTATTTGTGTCTGTAATGAAACAAGGAAACAAGTAGGCTAAAGATAAAGTTAAATACAAAACAGTGCAATAATAGAACAGAAAGGCACGAGAGAGGTTAAGATTGTGGCTATCAGCAAGTCTCGCTGGGCCAGCAACTTAAACGGTCAATTAAACGTCTGGAGAAAACGGTAACACAGTTACACAGTTATAAAAGTGTTAGGAAAATATGGTTTTAATACTGAATGTTCATATAAATGTGCCCCTAAGCACTTTGTGTGTTGCACCAAGGACATGTCACGGTGAACCATAACAATGGCACCACAGCGGCCTGGGCTCAACAGATAACAACATGTCGCTCTCTGGTTGGGCCACGGGAGCAAGCAACAGGCCGCTGTCTGGATCTGCCACGCAGGGTAAGGGAGGGGCAAAGCCCAGTATAAAACTTTTCAATAACTGATTAGAAGGCAGTCAACCGTGTAGCCTTACAACCTGCATGCATCGACTCTCTTGCTGCAAGATATTGTTATTATTATTGGTATTATTATTAAAAGATCTACTTTGAAAAGTCGTCGTCCTGAGCATTATTGTTTAAGTTAGAAATACTCTTAACAAAAAGGGTTTGACATCTCTAAACGAATGGATCCCCTTGGGAAGGTGAAGTTCAAAGTAGGGGGCGGCGACTCAAGCATCTCTTAACTGTTTGAAGAGTGATAACTTTAGATTAAATATATAAATAAATAAATGAGCAAGTAAATATTCATTGTTTTGAGGAGCGAATGATACACTTTCCAGCAATGTTGTGCAAATTCATAGGTGAAGTAATGTAGGCCACTAATTGTAAGTCGCTTTGGCTAAAAGCGTCTGCTAAATGCTTAAATGTAAATCTCAGGTTTTCAAGCTAAATGTGCCTATTTAGCCGACTAGAAAAGATCTGCCCGTCTAACACAAGCCGCAGCTGGGATTCCCACTGCGATATCGAAACCTCACTTGCTCCAGACGGTAATGGGCATAGAACCCAAACACCTCTTCGCTTTCATTGTCCATCAAAAGCGCACGGACTGCGAGCGCCACTACGGCGGGTTCCGTGAGAAAAGGCAGCGAAAGCCAACGAATCGAGACAGATTTGAAGGCAGACTGTGGGCCGGGGGCGAGACCTGGCTCACAGGAGGCAGCGACGTGCGTCACGCTTACATGTAGACCAGCTCAGACTCTCGCCTCATGGCCTGCTGCTTGTTCCGGATGAGGGTGAACCATTCAACCATCACCTCATCCATGGCCGAGTCCTCCTCTCCCTCTGAAACACACACACACACACACACACACACACACACACAGTGTGAATTCATCCCCATGTGGATTCTCCTGCTTCCCCTGCTGCTAACGCACCTCAACATTTCAACACACAGCTGTGGAATTAAAATTAAGAGACCACAGCATATTCTTGTAAATATAATAATATAAATATCAAAAATTAAAAAAAATGTTTTTAAATAATTAAAAAATATATAAATATAAATATAATTGTATATAGATATTATATTTTAAAAAATGGGCAGTGGTCTCTTAATTTTTTTCCATGGCTGTATACTGTATATGTAGGTAAGTAGCTAAGTAAGTATGTAAGTTAGTAGCTAAGCATGTACCCCGGTTACAAAGTAAGTACAGTAATTACACAGGTAAGTAGCTAAGTACATACCCGAATACCTGAGTAAATCAGTAGGCAAGTAAATAGCTCGGCAAGTTAAGCGGACTTCAGTATGTAAACAGACTTAAAGTGACTGCAACGACAGACAGGTGAGATGATTACACCTTATGGACCGCTGTCTCGCATCTGTTGGGCGGGACAACAGACACCTTGTTTATGATTTGTTTACTGAGTTTGTGACATCACAAACTGCAACAGCAATTGCAGCATAGGACTGCCTATCTTCAACCTGAGAAGAGGTCCAATCAGAAAGTTATCTCTAGTCAATTTAATTCACTAACTAACAAAGCAAATCGCCAAGCAGACCACTGTCAGGTTTTCTATTAGCTATATTCTATGTCAAATGCTGGCCACAAGGTTGGATTCTCTGCAAAATGTGACAGATGCAAAAAAAAAGATTGTTTTATTACCTCATTGCTATAGCAACAGCAGCAGACATTCCGACTAAACCACTGCTACATCGCAACTATTCTCTTCAACCCAAACGCACTTGTCAACGTGGAAACACTGGGAAAATGTTATCGCATCTGCAACACATACTCCAGGGACATTATAGAAGACACGGACCACTCACCACTAATAGAACTCACTGGGAGAAGTCCGTAACGCCAAAGATGGCGATTGTATGGACATATCCCGCCCAAGAGCCAATCGTTTTCTTTATAACGACCGATTGGGAAACGTATTAAGCCAATCGTGTGGTTGCACTGACCTTGCTCATGCGTAGTAGCAAAAAAAGCTTTTTAAACCTTACTTGGGGCAAAGTCACCAAACCTTCTAAGCATTTTTTTTTATTTTTTATTTTTATTTTTTTTAAATCAGATTTGACTGGTGATTCTGTATGCAGTTTTTAAATGTCCTGGTGACCATTGAAAGAGCAGTTATGGCTCCCTCCCCATTCATTTAGATAGGGGCCTGGTCTTGTTAGCTCGTAATAACTGCCGGCGGGCGTTACCACGATGGCTGCCGAATGGACAGACTTGTCTGTAAGGACTTTAAGTAAGTATCTAGCTACCCAAGTACGTACATATCCATATATATCTGCTATGACTTCCAGTATACAGCACCAGCAGGCCCTGAGTAAAACATAGGATTATACAGGAGTGTTTGTTTCACCCTCTTCGCTGTGGCGAAGCCTCTTCTCCAGATCCACTCCTCTCTTCTCTAGCTCGTTGAGACTGTCTTCAATCTCCTGCAGTTCTTTCTGAATCGCATCTTTGGGGATGTACCCCGGCTTGCTCTGTATATTAGAAGAAGGAAATCAGTGCAAAACACTACAACCTTCCCTGAAGTTGGGAAGGAATTAAACTCAATCTATTGTCTCTGTTAAACAGAAACAGTAGATTCTGTTCCCACGGCTAGAGGGGTAGAAAACTGCGTGAGCCTAGGAGAGATGTAGAGTTGCCAAGTACACTTCTTATAAAGTGACTTTAGCCAGTATCTGTTAAAAGGGCACCGGTGAACGGTACCCAACCGTAGCTGTGGTTACGTGTTGTTCCTCATGAGATCTGGTAAAACTGGCAATGGAAGATGTAACTTGAACGGTCAATTAAACGTCTGGAGACAACGGTAACACAGATATACAAAACAATAAGAAAATAAAGCAGGTAATAATGCTACAACCAGCCCCGTGTCGTGTGGAAGTATTAGCTACCTTAGAGGGTGTCTTGGTCCCATTTGAGGTCACAGCGCTTTGTTCTAGGGAGGAAGCACTAGATAGCATTAGCAAGCTAGCACATATTATACATTCAGTAGTAGACATTTGTTTCTTCCTGGTTCTTTTCCCTTTTATTTTGACAATATTTTATACTACTTGGGCTGTGCCTGGTTGTCAACACTACCAACTTCAATAACTAAATCTGCCTAAAAATAGCAAAGAATTAGGGGTTTCGTATACAAACAGAAACCTTTCACGCCTTTATGTCCATAGGTTAGACAAGCCTACTATAACTTTTACACAGCTGCAGCTCATTAAAAGCTCCACAACTTGCTCTGTTCTGCATATCCGTTTGGAAACTGTTCTTAATATTGGTGTAATTAAGAGATTCGCTGGAAAGATAATTTTTTTATATGCTCAGAACACTAAGCCACAATGTTTACACTTTATTTGTGAGTTCGGAAACACTTATATAACATAATATAATTATTATAATATAATTCACTCTCAATTATAAAGAGCTGAGGCAATAAAAAGAGACGCTGCTTTGGAAGCACCTCAGGCGTTTCATACGTCAAGCACAAGGGGGGGAAGAAGACTGTGTTCTCACCCTCTTTGGCGGTGTTGTTGCTGGGTGTTCCGGGGAACCGGGGGGCGGCGGGGCCCTGGGTAGGCTGGGGAGTCTGGGACTTTTCTGGTCCAGCAGGCCAGGACTTGGAGGGGTGTTCCGAGGGCAAGGGGGAAGCCTGAGCCGGACCAGAGGGTCTGTGGACGGACGAAGGAAGACAAGACCATGTGAGCAATAAATATACAATAATCATGAAGAAATAAGGGCCCTGAAGATACAAAATACTATATTAAAAAAAAAAAAAAAGGAGTAACCAAGAAAGATACATAATAAAGTGAAGGCTACCCCCCACACGTACAGTAGCTACCCCAGGGGAGGTAATCCCGTATAAACTGCCTCTGCAGACGGGGAAAGCTGTAAATTAGTCAACAGGCGGGAAGGCACAAACAAAGGAATCTTTATTTTTGTTTTATGAGAGGAAAGCTGGGGAGCGCCCAACATTGTTTCATGGTGAACTCTAGATCATTCTCAGACTGTTCACGGTTCACGTCCAGGATGGCCGTTGGGGAGATGTTTAAACCCCTCCCCTCTCCAAAACATACGTACTGCCCACTGCAGGTGTTTACTGCGGCAATATGTTCTGATTTCTTTCTGTTTTGTATCGCACCGCTTATTGTAACTTTGATTTTGACTACTACTACTGATTTTCCCTATTCTGTAATGATGTGTCGGCTACTGTATGATGTTCCGTGCTGCTGCCGTTATGCCTTCATTTCCTTTTAGAGATTAATAATACCTTTAAAGTATTAAGAGTTCACAAAGGGCTTTCACAGCCAAAATAAGCAGTATACGCCAGTCCATTAGGGGGACATTAGGGGAGAAGGAGAGGAGTGAGGAAAAAATTCAATGACCAAGGCAAAAAATACTTAAAAAATAAAATAAATAAGGTAAAAGTGATCAAAACAAATAACCAAATAGAATAGGTAATATAAAATGATAAAGTAGACATCACATCATCAAAAGCATGTCTACAAAAGTTTTAAGAAGTGAATTAAAAGATCCCAGTGACTCCGCTAGCCGTATCCCCCCTGGCAGGACGTCCCAAAGTGCCGTTAAGTCTGGACTTTGGCACGCCAGATGGGCGAATAGGCACATGCGGGGTGTCAATAAATCCCTAATGACACTTAGTTACTGTAGGTTTCCTTAGCCAACAATGAACCACTTCTTCCTGGGAAGGGAAGTCGGTTGGGGGGGGGGGTACAACTAACATCAAAGTCTTACTTGGTTTCCTTGGAGATGGGTTTGAGGCGGGATCTCCACCCGGCAGGAGACTCACTGGGCCTTGAGGCTGGGGAGAAATATAATAATAATAATAATAATAATAACAATAATAATTATAAAGAAAATCAATAAATCAATAAAGGAAATGTACCTTTTATATAAAGTACGTTCCTTCATCACACCTGCATGTGCTGTTCCATACATATGTAACAGTTCCTACAATAAGTGTTTCTGCTAAATGAATAAATTACCACGCGTCGACTGTGGAATTATGCACTAGCCAGGAAGTGTGTCAGCTGGGAGACTGTAAGCTAGTTTCCTACTGGATGAGAGCCAATGAGACGTCCCAGATAAGACGGTGCATAAATAAACACCATCAGTTATCACATGCTAGGTTCAAGGGGGTCTCTACACTGTATGTACTTGTAACACTTGACTAGTGTTACAGCTAGACCTCTACATACAGCCTGGGCCAACGTATCTGACCATCTAATACTCTGCTTTGTGTAACGCTGAAAGTAAATGTATCTCGGCGGCGGAGGTAAAGGTTTAACCTGGAGTGTAGAAGGAAGGTGTAGAGGACTGTCTGTCTGCAGGAGAGGTCTGTAAGTCAGCCAGCAGAGACGGGTCCGGCTTCAGTTTCACTCTTGCTCTGACTCCCTCGGCCTCCTTCTTCGGGGTCTCCACTGGAACAGGTCTGAATGCAGAGATTGAGTAGTAAATGCCATTCATCACCAGTAGGAGGCGCGTTGGGCTTGAGCTATACATTCCAATGTTTTCAATGGCAGCAGTTCTCGTGATCGTAGCTGCGCAGATACGGCCACAACAGCACAACTTTGAGTGAGATACTAGTTTAAGACAACAGTTCTATAAGGAAGGCTATTTATAAGTAAAGTTGAGTATTTAGAGCAACCACGCAGCCCACCCACTCGACACTCTGGACCACCCAATCAAAAGGCTTCCTTGCTTCTTGGTTATATTTTGGTTAACATACGTTTCAGAACCAGTTGTTTTGAACACCCCCACAATATGGCAGCTAAAAGCACACCTGTAACGAAGAGTGATGCTTCAGGTCTCTTCAGAGAACACACCCGCAAAATGGAAAACTTGGACCGTGTGGTCTCTTGCATATAAACTTGTACGCATATTTACAGCCATGGAAAAAATTCAGAGACCACTGCACATTTTTAAAATATAATAGGGGCAGGATAGTCTAGTGGTCTGGGTGTTGGACTCCCAGCCAGTAGGGGGCAGGATAGTCTAGTGGTCTGGGT
>JAOEHI010051109.1:0-19381 GCA_025447815.1 Percopsis transmontana | reverse complement strand
CCTTGACCCAACTCACCACCAGATGGTGATCGGTTGACAGCTCCGCCCCTCTCTTCACCCGAGTGTCCAAAACATGCACCCTCAGATCAGATGATACGATTATAAAATCAATCATTGACCTTTGGCCTAGGGTGCTCTGGTACCAGGTACACTTATGAGTATGTTCGAACATGGTGTTGGTTATAGACAATCCATGACTAGCATAGAAGTCCAACAACAAACAACCACTCGGGTTTAGATCAGGAAGGCCATGCCTCCCAATCACACCTCTCCAGGTGTCTTCATCATTGGCCACGTGCGCGTTGAAGTCTCCCAGCAGAACTACGGAGTCCCCTACTGGAGCCCCATACAGGACTCTTTTCAGGGTCTCCAAGAAGGCCGAATACTCCAAGCTCCTGTTAGGTGCATTTGCACAAACAACAGTCAGAATTTTTCCCCACACGACCCACAGTCATAGGGAGGCGACCCCCTCGTCCACCGGGGTAAACTCCAACATAGCGGGGCCTAGCTGGGGGCTTGTGAGTATCCCCACACCTGCCCGACGCCTCACACCCTGGGCAACTCCGGAGTAAAAAAGATTCCATCCCCTATCCAGGAGTACAGTTCCGGAACCTAGACTGTGCGTAGAGGTAAGCCCCACCAGATCTAGCTGGTAGCGCTCCACCTCCCGCACAAGTTCCAGCTCCTTCTCCCACAGAGAGGTGACATTCCACGTCCCCAGAGCCAGCCTCTGCCGCCCGGGTCTGGTCCATTGAGACCCCTGACCTTCGCTGCCACCCATTTGGCAGCGCACCCGACCCCAGCGGATCCTCCCACAGGTGGTGGGCCCATGGGATGGAGAGGGAGGTGCCACATTGCTTATTCGGGCTATGCCTGGCTGGGCTCCGTGGCAAACCCGGCCACCAGGCGCTCGCTGACAAGCCCTCCATCTGGGCCTGGCTCCAGAGGGGGGCCCCGGGCTTCCTCCGGGCAGGGTATCTTTCCCTCTACCTCGATTGTACATAGGCTTCTTGAACCATTATTTGTCTGGCCCCTCGCCTGTAATAATAGAATTGAGATAATAACGAATAAGAATATACTAAGAATCACTGCAGACTGGGATCAGAAAACGGCCCTGGCATTTGCAACACCGGCCCTATTTTCAAACACAACAACTCTAACCCCACCCAAATGTTGACATAAAAAAACATACCAACTTAGAAATTAGCGACACAGAATATACTCAAACTGACAACTATTTAATACATAGTTTTTCAGTTGCCGATGTGCGCCAAGGAGATCTATCCTGCTGATTTGGAGGTACTTTGACAAGGGCGAAGTCAGTGCGAAAATGCATAGGAACACTGACTCCATGAAGACGTGTGCTTTTACACACACAGCTGGTTTAAAGTGTGGACAATCTTGAATCCTGAACAATGTCTCAAAGAGGGCCACATACAAAGCATTGTCTGGCTTGGCAAATTATCCAAATCATATTATTCAGTGCAGCATCCTTGGAAGACCATCTTGTTTCACCAATCAAGGAAATCCTTGGGTTTCAGGGTCCTGACTGTCACCTTCCCAAACATTTATTCGCTGATATGAGTCACAAAGAAACACTGCAATGTCATTAACCAACCCAAATAATGATGCTGCTGCTATCACAACATTTGTAGTTTCAGCCATAACCAGGTTGAGGACATAGGCGTAGCACCACACATGAACTTGGTTTGGGGACTCCTTCGACAGCCATGCAGAGAACCACCTATATTTTCCCAGCATCTGTTGAGTTCCCGATGCAATTTTTCACATCCATTTTGCAAGAGTCCAACGTCTGTTTAAGTAGTTTCTTAAAGTGCCAGAAGCTTTTCGTGAATACTGTCAGTTACATAGTGGACTGTCACTGCACTGATCTTTTGATGTTATGTCTTGCATTGTATCGATTTGTACTGAATGAATACATTCTAGCTTGGATGACATCAGAAGAAACACTCTCTTTGATTAGTTGCCAGATAGACTCCACAACTGAATTCACAGTTGTTTTGGACATCAATGTCACAAATACCTCTTCCCTATCCCAACTTTTCCCAATGCACTCCTGTACATGCTGCTGTTAACAACTCATATTTACTGAGTAGCAAAAATATTTCGAGAAAGATCAGTTTTACTATGTTTACCACCTGCTCTAGAACTTGTTGCCTCTTGCGCACTTGATCGACAGGCTGACATTTGATTTGAATCTAGCACATCCGGCCCGATTTACCCAAAAATGTTCATGTTCATACAGTCTGTCTGCCAGTTGAGCTGTTTGTCCTCTAAGGCTGTAAGTAGCCTTAAATATTCTGTGTAGAATAAGTTGATTGCACTGTTATAGGTTAATTTGCTTGTTAATTTGTTAAATTTGCTTGCTCTGTAGTGGTGCCTGAAGTGAAGCCATTAGCCAGCCTTTGAAATCCAGCTAACTGTATAGCACCAGCTGTAGGCGCCAGCGTAAGCACGAAGACAGTGAGCGCACAAAGTCTTCCTGCGGGAGGCATCTGAGGAAAGCAGCAACAAAACCTGCCTGGCTAAGTATCACGCTAGTATTTGTAACTTTTCTTTCTCGTTCGCTATTATGTTTTGGTTCTTCATTCCTGTACTAACATGTAACAGACCACGCTCTCAGCCCCGACATAGAAATCCAACCTGCTCTACCCACTCCGATCGCCTGCTGCCACCTTAGTCATGGCTGGAGGAACTGCAAGTCTGCCGTCAAGAAAACTGAGACCATTTCTTCCTATGCCTCGTTTGAGGCTCTGCACTTCCTCGCCTTGACGGAAACCTGGATCACACCGACCAAAACAGCGACCCCAGCGGCACTTTCTTCAGCGTACTCTTTCTCCCACACACCCAGGTCATCGGGCCGGGGGGTGGGACGGGACTTCTTATCTCTCTTAAGTGGACCTATAGCGTTCTCACTCTCTCACCTGGCCATATCCTCTGTTGAATTCCACACTGTCTCTGTCACCCATCCAGCATGGAGACTTTCTACCGCATTGGGGTTGACTATCCTCTCAATGGTAAAGGGGTCAATGAACCGATGTGAAAGCTTTTTTGATTCCCCCTAGGGGTAAGTTCTTGGTGCTTAACCAGACGCTCTGTCCTGGAGCATGAACAGTGACGATGTGCAGTTGGTTAAGCGCCAAGGTGCGGAGTAGGTTATTCCGTGCCTGCTCCCAGACTCGAAGACAACGCTGCATATGAGCCTGGATGGAAGGAACCGTGACCTCCTGCTCCTGGGACGGGAACAGAGGGGGCTGGTATCCCAGGGAGGCTTTAAAATGCAATAATCCTGGATGCAGAACTGGGGAGGGTGTTGTGAGCGTATTAAACCCACGGCAGAAGGTCGCTCCATGAAGAGGGATTGGACGACGCCATGCAGCAAAAAGAGGTCTCCAATTCCTGATTCAACCTCTCAGTCTGCCCATTACATTGGGGGTGATAACAGAGTGCTGCGCAAAAATCCCTCCAAACCTGTAACCTGAACTGTGGTCCTCGGTCGGAGAAACCTCCCTGACTACTATATCAGCAGTCTCCCGGCTGGAAGGTAGTTTCTCCAGGGCAACCAGGTGAGCTGCCTTACTAAAACGGTCAATGATGGTGAGGATGACGGATTTTCCATGAGAGAGGGGCAGTCTGGTCACGAAGTCCAGGGCGAGGTGAGACCAAGGACGGCTGGGCACCGGCAGGGGACATAGTAGCCAGGACTGGGCTGATTGGGGGTCTTATTTTGCGCACAGATGGGACAGGCCGCCACGAACTCCCGTACATCCGCCTTCATGGAGGGCCACCAAAACCTTGACGAAAGAAAACCAGAATGCGGCGTTGTTCGGGGGCCGGGTAAGGCGAGTGGAATGCCCCCACTGAAGAACCTGGGAACGCAACTCATCGGGCACGAATAAGCATCCCACCGGAGTCTCCTTCAGTGCAGACTCAATCTCCCAAGCGAAGGAGGTGAAAAAAAAGTAATTAGAAAGCTGATGATAGCCGATTGTGTCTGTCCTCTCCCCTCCACTCATAGGCGTGCTGTAAACTTTTCGAGTGTGATTCCGGTGTTGAGCTGAGCTGCCAGCCCCTATTCTGGCAGAATAGGGGCTGGCACCTTCCTAGCCTCCTCAGGAGTGAACTGACGGGAAAGAGCGTCCGGCTTCGTGTTCCGGGATCCGGGTCGATAAGTCAGAGAGAACTGAAATCGCCCAAAGAACAGCGCACATCTGGCCTGCCTGGAGTTGAGTCGGCTTACTGAGCGGAGATACTCTAGGTTCCGGTGGTCAGTCCAGACAATGAAGGGTTGTCCAGAGCCCTCGAGCCAATGACGCTACACCTCTAACAGCTAGCAGTTCCAGGTTCCCGATATCGTAATTCCTCTCAGCAAGGCTCAGTTTGCGCGAGAAAAAGGCACAGGGATGGAGCTTGTCGTCACAGGAAGTGTGATTTGATAACACCGCTCCCACGCAGACCTCTGAGGCATCCACCTCTACCACAAACTGGCGGGCTGGGTCGAGGTAAATCACTTTAGCCGGATCCATTCTCACCCTCCCCGCAGAGAGAAGGAACCCCAGGAAGGATACTTGAGGGGCATGAAAGGTGCACTTCTCAGCCTTAACAAAAAGCTTGTTTTCCAACAGAAGAGTTTCACATGGCGCTCGTGCTCAGAGAGGGACCGGGAATAAATCAAAATGTTGTCAATGTTGACAAAAACAAAATTATTTAACATGTCCCGTAGAATGTCGTTAACCAAGGCGTGGAACACTGCTGGGGCATTGGTCAGACCAAAAGGCATAACCAGGTACTCGAAATGACCTAGTGGAGTGTTAAAGTGTCTTCCACTCGTCCCCCTCACGTATGCATACGAGATGGTACGTGTTACTTAGGTCCAGCTTGGTAAACACGGTGGCCCTGGGGCAAAGGCAGAGTTGATTAACGGCAAGGGTTATGAGTTCTTGACAGTAATGTCATTAAGCCCTCTGTAATCAATACAAGGTCGAAGAGTTCCGTCCTTCTTTCCCACGAAGAAAAAACCCACTCCCACCGGGAATGAGGAAGGGCGGATTAATCCAGTAGCTAGGGACTCCCGAATGTATGTCTCCATCAACTCGTGCACGGGTCGAGACAGATTATAGAGGCGACTCCGCGGGAGGGGAGCTCCGGGCTTGATTTCAATGGTGCAGTCATATGGTCGGTGAGGCCTTCTGCTTACTGAACACAGCACCACGCTCGTGGTAAGTCACTAGGGACAGGTCCAGTGGCATAGGCTGAGGAGAGTGAGTGATGGGAGTAAAGGCAATAGGCATGACAAGCTGGGCTCCAGGAGATTACCCCCCCTTGAGATAGTCCAGGTGTGGATTGTGAGCCTGCAGCCACGGTATTCCGAGGACCAGCAGGGTCTGGGGGCAGTCTATTATGTGCAAACGAGTAGTCTCCCTATGGTTACCAGAGACAAGTAGCTTCACAGGAACGGTGCGAAGCATCATTCGATCCAGCAGCTTGCCGTTAAGGGCGCGAGCCAAGAGGGGAACGGGGAGAGCCTCCAAAGGAATCCTGAGCTGTCTAGCTACAGAGTGGTACAAAAAACTCCTCCGCTCCAGAGTCTACCAAGGCAAGCAGGGAAAGTCGGTGCGTCTCCCAGAGAAGCAATGCCGGTAATTGAAAACGAGAGGAAAAGGAGCTGGACATATAACTCACCAGTATTCCTCTCCCTACTGGCAAGTCGAACCGTTTCCCGGCCGACTGGGGCAGGCAGCGATGAAGTGGCCCGGCTGACCACAGTACAGGCATAGGCGGATGTTTAGATGACGGGTGCGCTCCTCTGGGGTGAGACGTGCCCGACCAAGCTGCATAGGTTCCTCCTCAGGGGAGGTACTTGGGAAAACAGAACATGTACTGATGGCTGCAGATTGCTGAACCGAATGGGCCATGGGCAGACGATCAACGGACGATGTGGGCTGCCAAGACTGCACGGTCCTAGATGCCCTCTGCCGGTGTCACTCGCACGCCCGATTATCTAACTGGGTGGCGAGGGCTATTAGTTCATTAAGGGTGCTAGGCTCGTCGCGCATGGCGAGCTCATCCTTCAGGGGCTCCTCCAACGCACCTTGGAAAACCCCCTGGAGAGCTGCCTCATTCCAATCACTGCGTGCCGATAAAGTCTGGAACTCCACAGCGAACTCCGCAACGCTGCGGGAGCCCTGCCGGAGGGTGAGGAGCCAGCGAAATGCGTCCTTACCGCGGACAGGGTTATCAAAAACCCGAAGCATTTCCTGCCTGAAGTCCTCAAACGTGACACATAGCTCAGGACGATAATTCCAAACAGTCGAGCCCCAAGCTCGGGCCCTCCCTGAAAGGGAATTAAGGACATAAGCTATGCGGCTCCGCTCGGAGGCGTAGGTCTGGGACTGGAGCTCGAAGACAAGAGAACACTGGGTTAAAATTGCTCAGGTACCCAGGTGTGAAAGCACAAGGCGCTCAAGTGACTTCATAACCACAGAGGTCAAAGCAACGGGTCTGAAGTGCTGTGGTTCCCTTCAACTATCATCCCTGTTCTTGGGAACAGGGATGATAGTTGAGGACTTAAAGCAGGCTGGCACGTGACATGTCTCCAGTGAGGTGTTGAAAATGTCTGTGAACACTGGAGACAGCTGATCAGCGCAGTGCTTTAAGCTGGATGGGGAGACAGAATCCGGTCCAGCAACTTTCTGGGTGTTCTGTCTCCTGAAGAGTTTGTTGACGTCACTCTCATGGATGGAAAGAGTCGTCACTGAGGTGGGTGGGACCCTTAAGGTGGGGGAGGTGGAGGTGATGCACTCTAGCTGGAGCTGTTGGGAGATGTCGTGGGGGATGGTTGCAGGACTCTCCCTTTCTCTTTAAAAGCGGCAGTAGAACTCGTTCAAGTCGTTGGCTAGGCGTTGGCTAGGCGTTGTTTGTTGATGGAGTGGGGGGCTTTAGGCTTGTAGTTGGTGATTTGCCTGAGCCATTTCCAGACAGACGCAGAGTCGTTGGCTGAGAACTGGTGTTGGAGCTTCTCAGAGTCGTTTAGCCTCTTTCACCGCCTTGCTAAACTTGTACTTGTACTCTTTAAATCGGTCTTTGTCCCCACTCCTGAAGGCCTCTTCCTTATCCAACCTTAACCTGAGTTTGGCTGTGAACCAGGGTTTGTCATTGTTGTAACCCTGGTGTATGATGGAACATTCCTCACAGAAGCTAATGTATGACTTCACAGCCTTCGTGTACTAATCCAGACTGTTGGAAGCATTTCTGCACACATCCCAGTCAGTAGAGTCCAAACACGTCTGGAGATCCTCCACAGTCTCACTGGTCCACTTCCTTGATGGAATCACTACAGGTTTGCAGGTTTGACATCCTACCATGCCTTACCTCTCTGATCAGCTCCTCTCTGGCCACAGGCTCCCAGCTGCCTTTAAAACAACTAGAGTCAGAATGCTACTCAAGAATCCAACCATGGACACATCCACAGCTCAGAACTACAGACCGGTATCTCTCATTTCATTCCCATCTAAAACACTCAAAGTTGGTCTCCAACCAACTTTCCTCTTATCTCTCGCAACACAACGACAGTTGGGGCGACAGTGGCACAGGGGGTAGAGCAGGTCGTCTGGCGCTCAAAAAGTCGCTGGTTCGATACCCGCTGACTTCTGTCTAAGTGTCGAGGTGTCCCTGAGACACCTAACCCTAACAGCTCCCGATGTGTTGGATGGCGCCTTGCATGGCAGACACCACCATCGGTGTATGAATGGGTGTGTGAATGGGTGGATGTGAGGCAATGTACAGCGCTTTGGGTGGCCTGTTTGGTACAAATAAGCGCTATATAAATGCAGTCAATTACCATTTACAACCTCCTGGACCCAAACCAGTCTGGTTTCAAGCCTGCTGTTTCCACTGAAACCGCTCACCTCATGGTGACAGAAGCGCTGCACACTGCTAAAGCCTCCTCAGTCCTCATCCTTTTAGACTTAGTCTGCAGCGGTTGACACAGTAACTGTACACTAAAACTTTTAGCTCTGTAATCTCTTCACACAGATTCTCCTACCACTGCTATGCTGACGACACCCAACTGTACCTCTGCTTCCCTCCATCTGAAACGCAGATTACAACTAGAATATCTGAATGCCTCACGGACATTGGTGCTGGGATGTCTTCGCATCACCTCAAGCTCAACCTTGAAAAAGACAGAGCTACACTACCTTCCAGTAAAGGACTGTCCTCAAGTGGACCTGTCCATCACTGTGTCCTCCTGTCCAACTGCAAAGAGTCTCTGAGTTGTCCTGGACTACCAACTGTCCTGCGCAGCTAACATGGTGGCATGAGCTTCCCGCAGCAGTCAGGACAGCATAATCACTACCGATCTTCTGCAAGAGACTTAAAACCCACCTCTTCAAAATCCACCTTGGTACCTTGACCACCGATTTCTCGACCTTATAGGACTAATCCCACTAACAGAAGTCCTCAATAACAATCCTTTATCCTCTGTCTATCCTCCTTTCTTTACACCTCTACTTTATTAGATCAGCTCTTAGAATAGTAAGCACTTGCCAGTATTTAGGCTGCTAGCAATGAATTACTTTTTAGGGATTGAATGATAATTTTTATAGGAATATATTGAGTAATGTACTTTCGTTAGTTTGCACTTTTTGCACCCATATACGTTCACCGCAAGCTCCGCCCCTGTCACAATTGGCGTGCCCAGGCCCATGCACGCCCTGTACCTCCCGTCCCGCTACGCACCTGTGTGGGATGATTCCCACACAGGTGCATCTCATTAACTCTTTACGGGCTTGTATTTAAGTTTTCCAAGAGCACTAGGTGCTAGGTGCTTGTTTTCTGTTGTTTACTTGTACAGAGTAGTGTTGCACGGTAAACCGGTACTGGTACCGTACCGCGGTACTGATTTTCTATAAGCGGTACTATACTGGAATTTAGATTTAGACCGGTATTTTTATGCACCAAAACAGCAGCGATACAAGTTGGTCTGTGCCTTTAAGACAAGCGGAGCTGCGTGTGGCGTCACGCTTGTGCTCTGCTGCTACGTTGTGCTCTGTGCTGCCGGCGTGTGAGCTGAGGGGCATTAGCAGACAAGAGGCAATGGCTACAGGAGGAAGGGAACTTGCTGCTGCGAGTCAGCCAAATCTTGTGGACAGAGACAGGGGAAACACCTGTAGGTTTTGCTAATATGTTGACTTGTGCACTCGTACCTAATGTGACCCGTTTTACCACAAGCATGACACACTAGTTTGAGTTCGGAACAATGGGAAAAAAGCAGCAACAAAAACAAATGCATAAGGCTTGGTTTCTTTCTTTATTATTATTCATTATCATTTATTGTGCAAATTAGTTTGTTACACCTAGCATTGTCTCCCCTGAGGTAGTTGGTACCTGTAGTGTATTAAGCTGTAAAAAGTGAACATACACTCTCGCATAGGTCCTGTTTTTAATGTAGGTGTATACAGAATATATATACAGTATAAACAAAAGGGGTAATTTATTAAATACTTGAAGCTGGGGTCCTCTACCACTGCATAGTCGGCATAGGGTGCATAGCTGATGAAATGTAAATGCCAATTGTGTTTCCACTCACATACCTTATAACCGTCGAACAGCATTTACACACCGTCCTCGTCAGTAGCAGGGATGTCACTAGACATTTATGGTTGGGGGGGCTAAGCCATCACTAAGGTGGGCTAAGAACCCCCCTACATAAAGATTAGCCTCATTAGACTCCATCATTATATCAAGAATAAAGCGTATCTATTTCAAGGTACAATCACAACAGCAGGTAAAATCAAAGGCACCAACCGACAATTACAAAATGTTTGTGTAAGCGGCTTTTGCCAGTACCTCCACTGTGTTCCGCATGGGATGCAAACTCGCAACCTCGGGGTTGGGAGGCGGACATGATAAGCAAGATGCTAAAATACAGCGTAGAGTAGTGAAGACTCAGTAGTATTGGGTACCAAACTTGGTAGACTACTTTTAAGGGTAGTACAGTTGGGTACAGTTCACATTTGAACTACCGGTACCGGTAGTACCGGTACCGATAGTTCAAATGTGAACTGTGAGTTGTCTCAGTGACTGATTTATTCATTTTCACGCATGCGTAAATTGTCTTGGACTCTTGCGTTCTCTCGTCGTCGCATGCAGCTGCATATAGGCTCAGTAGGCTGAGGCTAAGGCTACCGGAAACAGAAATGATTAGTTCACGACTCATTGGTCTTGGAGTTTGGAAAAACAAAAACAAATTAGTATGTACAAACTGAGACTCGGATGTCTGCATTCACTTGTGACACAAGCTCCCACAGCATTGCCGTACCAAGCTCCCTTAGTGCTCAAAAGCTTCAGCCATCAATTATCTTCCCAATGACAATGCCCTGTACCAAGCTCATGATAGGTTAATGGTCCAGTATGTAGGATTTAGTGGCATCTAGCGGTGAGGTTGCAGATTGCCATCAACTGAATACCCCTCCCTTTCGAAGCGTGTGATTAGAACCTACGGTGGCTGTGGTAGAAACAACTAAAACAAATCTGCCACTCTAGATAAAGTTATCATTTGCCTTTAGTTATTTGGTACTAAATTGCAATCTGCGAGTAGCCTAGAACATAGTCTTAGACAAAAATCAGTCCACTGTGCCAAATAATTCTGAAATGTTTCCATAAGACAAAAGAAAAGTTCGATCCCGTTACGGGGATCAATCCCACAATGACGGCAGTACTAGATCTACACTAACCAACTGAGCTATGCAGCAGACATAGTCATTGCTGTTTGGCCAGTCAGCGGTACAGAGACAGACAAGGCCAGTAAAAACTGGATATTTTTTGACGTTATGCCCGAAGGCCAGTACACCAACTGAGCTATCCAGACAGTCACTGCTTTTAACAGACCGACTAACAATCATAATTGGTTGTGATTGGCCAGTCAGGTAAAGAGACAGACATGGCCGCTAAAAACATGGAAAATCTGGATTTTTTTTGACGGCCCACAGTGATTTGTTCCGGTATGCCCGATGGCCAGTACACCACTGGGTGCCAGTATCTTATATTTCCCTGCAAATGGTTTAGTCCATTTAGTAAGTGATATCACCGACACAGGAAAGTCAGTGGGACAATCGTGTCTGACCCCTAACACTTTTGTGATTGAAAAGGAAATAAATACTGCAAAAACATGTAATACTTTCAATTTAATAACAAAAAAAGGTAAATAAACTACGCTAAATTTGTCAGCGTTATGAGGCATCACAATATAAGAATATTAATCAGTGGTCTATAATGTCTAAGTGACATGTGGTGCAGTCTCGCCTATGTCACAGGTAGCAATAAAAATTAATTGTTAATGCCCCTGTTGTTCTCAGATCTGGGCTTGTACACACACTACTTGAGTATATCAACATTTTGCATCATTCATGCAGCTCTAAACCCAAGAACCTGTTTAAATCAGCAAAATAATCTCAGAACACATGCAACGGTTTCAAGGGGCTTTAATGGATATGTGAATTTCCTCGTTTATAGGCTACACAGGAAGATAGTTTACCCTTCTTTGTTGGCACTTCTGGGACACTAAAAAAGGTCTTTAGCCTGTGTTTAACCATTAAAAAGGCAGTTGCCACACATAAGAGTTTATTGACACTGTTTTTGGGGTTTAGTTATTCTTTAAAATGTATGTCTGTGAAATTGTTGATTTACAACTCCATTAAAACAACTTGCATCGCTTAGTTTAACTTCCCATGACCTGAAAAAAATGCATTTACTCCAACAACACTACGGTCGTTGGAGGTGGAGACTCAATTCTAACTTTATAGTGAGATTATGGCATATATTCAGAGATTAAATATTATTTTTATTAATTTTCTTGCAGGAAAAACATAATCCAGTCAAATGCAATTCCATTTTCATGTGATGTGACAGCATCACAAGACACTGCAGACATTTTATGTAACATTTTACTAACTAAAGAAAACACGTACAGGAGCATAAACAATTAATGAAAATTCTAAACTTTCAGCTCATATTGGCTCTTCAACATAGAGTATTAGGGCCACGTAAAAAAAAAAGGGTACCCCTCAACAACCGTTAACCAATTGTACTAATGCCACAACTTAGTAAAGCGGGTATGTCATGCATTATCTTCAGTAAAATCAGCTCAGGTATACTGTACAAAGACTTAAGAGGAGAGAAAAGCAAATCCCCTTGTAAAATAACACACTATTCGGTCAGGATTAATTGCACTGCAAACCTAGAACCACATCTGATCTCGGTTAAATCAATATTAGATGATGTTTGATAAAGCCAACATGAATTGAAGTCGACGGATCTGGATTTATTTTCTTTTTATTTCTTTTCTTTCTTTGCTAAATGTGCAATAACAGTCTTTCAGGACTTCCAGCGCCACCAGGCTACCTTCATGCGGTCCCAGACGGCTTCCAGGGAGTCGAAGGCAGGACGCACATCCAAGATTGAGAACAGGTACGTGTCTTTGTTGATCTCACCATCGTAGTAGTCGATGACGTAACGCACCTCCTTACCACAGCGGTCCACGATCCAGTCGTGGCGATCGAAAGGCAGCTCGTACCTGGGATGAGAGGGGATCAGCCATATCAAGACTTGACAGAGATTGAACAGCCTTTTTACACAATTCTGTGAGAATATCTGGCTTGTGGAATATTCACAAAATTATAAATGTAAGTACTCACCCCATCCAGCTGCGCAAGCGTGCTCTGGGGGAGTACTCCTTGGCTTTACCCCCAAAACGTTTTAGGGAGGGGCCACATGGACATTCCCTGATGGAAAGACCAAATCAGGTCATCAATAAATAACCAATTTGCCATCTCTCAATAAGATATTTGCTTTGAAGTCACAGAATATAATGTAAAATGCTTTAAGGATAGGTTCACCTTTTTCCCCAACTCACACCTCCCATCTGTTAAAACGGCACATAACATAACCTCACCAATAGGTCAATGGGCTACTGTTTAGGCCTTTTAAAAACAATTATACAATTATGTCACAATAAATATACTTTTCCAAAACGAGAATCTGGAACTATCTCTTCATAAAATTCAGAAGGACAATTTCTGTGGACAAAGTCTGCTTAGGCTCATAGACCCTCATTATAGGTATTTTAGTGGCTTAAACGGTTGCCCAATGAACTGCATTATAAGCCCAGAGAGAGGTGTAGAGTGCTCCGGAAAGTTTCTCAGTACCAAGGCCATTAGTGAGGTGCTAAGCATTATTATAAATTATGGGAAACATTTTAATAAGCTTGTTTAAAGATTTAACCTGTTCCACAAAGAAAGAACGAGAATATAAAAGGATGCAAGCAGATGTGACTAGCAATGTGGACTGACAAACCTAATATTTATTAAACCTAAGATTTATATACATCATAAAAAACTATAACATAACTTCCCTATGAAGAGGAAAATTTAACAAAATTAAAACCCCAGCAATGTCTTGTGTGGACTCACTGTGCATGGAGCGCCTCCCACTTGAGGATCTCCTGCCAGGCCTGCTCATTGTTCTGATTGTGGATCTTAATAATGTTGGTCATATCCTTGGGCCCCAAGTCATCTTCACGCCAGCGCCACCTGCAGCACAAATGGAGTGACAAGAGACAGAAAGAATAAGATTGAGCAACAAAGGATGCAAGAAATAAACATGTTAACTGAAGAAAGAAAAGGCTAATTGACCCTTTTCGCAGCATGGCATTCCAGAACATCTGCTCAGATGGGTAGACCCATTTCTTGTCTGTGCCGTGCCGGGGAATCTTGGACTCCTCTCTTACGATGGGCAGGGGAAAAGGCTGATCAGGGGCCTGTGTCTGGTTAGGAGGAGGCATCTGTACACAAAATGTCATAAATATGACATATGTATGTCACTGTCATATAATGTACGTTTTCTAACTAATTGACTACATTTCCTCTGCCATAGTGCATTTGTTTCATAGCTCAAATAGGTAGCCTAAAAATTCCTGCAAAAAAAGAATACCAGTTCTTATACCAGTAGATTAGTGTAATCTCACATCTGGTGTAATCTCATAACTACACCAGTTTTTCACTGTAATTTTGACTAGGTTAAATTTGACTACCCAATGAAGCAAGCTATATCAGTGTAATTGATCTATTTAGTGTGCATTTGTGTACAATGATAAACTGAACAAATAAAGTTTGAACCAACATAATAAAACATTGAATGATAAATTCTACACATAGGAAGGCAAAGCACTAAGTGTTGTCAATGTCAACTAGCTCATCTACGGAGAACAGAGAAGCACTACGGATAAATGAAAAAAAAAACGATAAATTATAAAGAGGGCCCATGACTATTAAAATTATTTAAACGTATACACCCCAGATGTATTTTAAACCCTTAAAATCTATTTTATATTAAGTAATATTTTTCCCTTTAAATGTATCCAGTGTGTTTGGAATGACAACAATATAAACCCCTTGAGGTTGTATTATCCTTTGATGTCGAAAAGGCATTAGATAATACATTAACACACTATACTTCAGTAGTGCTTTTTATTTCTTGGATAATTGTATAACCCATTTGGCTCACTACTGACAAAAAATATGCAATCAGCTCATGTTCACCGTTGTGCCTTAGGCCATATGGCTCTGAAGAGAAGAAGATAAGTTTGAAGCTATCAGCAGAATGGGGTTGACTCTAATGTTGTGTCTCAAATCACGTTCAGACTGTCAAGTATGCCAAAATGCAGTGCACTGTTAGTACCCGGATGGTGTACTCAAAATGGTCAACAAGTTGAGTGTGATACGATGAACACTTCCCACCCTCAACGGTCGCCATCTTGGCTACGTAGCGGAAGGGGTAATGGCGGCCGAGGAAGCGGCACCGAACACCGCCCCATACAAATGTGAGTAATAAGTCTATAAAGTTTTTGTGTTTGTTTTTCAGTATCAATATACTAAAATATAATTTTTTAATTTAGCAGTCTGTAATGATTCGGTACTGTGAACGATAACGCGAACGTTAGCTAGCTAGCTACCGGTAACAGCGGCACATTTTAATAAGGCATTGACGTTTCATGTGGCTTATGTTGTTTATGCGTGTTAAATTGTCATCTTCACTGTAGAATATTTTAGTTCCCCCGGGAATATTAATGTGCAGATTTTATTGGCCACATATTTTGTAAGTTTACTGGTCATACTCAACTTCCATAGTGGACTTTTATGCATATATATTTCAAAATTTTGCCTGTACTAAAATGACAAAAACATTTTTCAAAAAAAGCTTACTACCATCTCTATACAATTGCTCTCACAGAATTCTAGGACATCTGCATGCTAATTTTGACACGCCCCCACGGCTTACAATAAGCATGATATACAACCGTACATGTTGGAGTCAAGGCACAAAATAGGGCACCATTTTCACAAAGAGGAGTTAACCACGACAAAAAATTTTGAGTGAGGTCTCGTGCTCGAACTTCTGTACAGCAGGTACCATATTTGCCGGGTCGATGTCACTCTTCACGCTGGCTGCAGGCTTCATGGGACATTCCACAAACTCATAGGCGTGGTCCTGGTGCGCTGGACCCGTGGCTACTGCTTGGTGCATGGGACACTCTGGTGGAGGAGAAGCTAAAAGAGACATTTTCAATTATACACCATTACTCCATTGCCTTTAAATATCGTTATAAACAACCCATGTCCTGAAACACATAATACCCCTCCACAACTTCTTTTCTGGATTTTAATAGATTGTAATAAAGTATCTGATGATAACAATCTTATATAGCTCATGTATCTGATGACTTATATCCAGTGGCCTCATGGTAGCAACATAATTTTAATAGAACATTCCTAGTAAATTGATCCATCAGAGAAACTGGAAATGGATGCTTTGTGAAGGTCTAACTCCAAACTTACTGTAGCACCATCTTTACTGAATGTCAGCTATATGGCTTAATCTCTTAACACTAAAAAAGTGTTTCTAGGAGTTTATACCGGCATCTAGTGATGGCTTCTCCACGTGTTTTTGTTTACCAGCAGCCCTCTGTTTCATTCTCTGCCGATTTTGATGTCAGTCGACACATTGTTTTAGTCCCGCTATTTAGAGAATCTGAGGGAGATTCAAATTTTAGCACTTTCAAACGCATTGCAGCCACGTTACGAGGTTTGGTCTTCTTTGTTGCAATGTGAACTGGTTGGTAGCCTAAAGCTCAGGAAGTCTGCTCAACTCTGTCTATTGAACAGAGTTTAGATTCTGAGGTTGTGAAAGCAACAGTGTTGCGTGCATATGAGCTTGTACCAGAGGCCCATCGGCAATAATGTAGAAATCTTTAAAAAGGTGCCAATTTGGAATTTGCACGAGAAACGTGTTTTGTTTAATAAATGGCGTCAGGTTAGTAAAGAGAATGATTTGGACAAACTCAGGGAACTCATTATGTTGGAGTTCAAGAAATGTCGATTGCTGAAGCTGCGGTTTTGCCTGACGAGTTTGTTTTAACTCATAAGTGTGTGAGTGTTTTTTTCACTGCACGTGAACCTTCGTGGCAAAAAAAATTAGAAATAAAATAATCTTGACGATGTTTGATCGTCTGTGACAAAATTTTGTTACCGTCCGAGTATGCCAAGTGGTCACGTATGCGTATGGTACGCGCGCACCATATGCAGAAGCATGCCATGCCCTTTACTACATAATTATGCGAAGGCAGATGTTATTGATGTGGGTCTGCCACGGTGAAACTACAATTTTCCGAAGATGGACTACAAAAAGGCTACTTAGATACTTCGCCCCGTGCATTCTTGTCGTTTCATGCAAACTATATAAACAGCCCCCTTTCCCAGAGTTCATTGTGTCAAGTGGGTTGGGGTACAGTAAGTGCGTTATTGTTTTTACAGTAATTGTGTTAGGACCACTAGGTCGACCAATGTGTCTTTTTCAGGGCTGATGCCGATCATTAGTAAAAGTCAAAGTCAAAGAAACCGATAAGATATTTTAAACCATTACCTGTCTTGAACAACGTAGTGTTATTCCTTACTTGACATCATCAGCACTAGTTGCTCTCACTTGTTCTTCCTGCACATTGCTCGCCACAATACAATAAGTTTGAAACACCTTGTTATATAGTTTGAATAATTTAAATGTAGATTTCTTGTTAAATAGGATTCTAACTGCGAATCAAGCCTAGCCTACTTAGTTATTTTTGACAATCCCCACCCCATGTTCTGTCGCCGGTAACTTACATGATGATCAGTTGCTTTAAATGTTGCTGCCGCAAGAAATTGTGGGAAGGCATTATCACAAAAGAAAAAAAAGAATACTATTCGACCGCAGCCCATCTTACCTGAGGCAGGCTGGGCTTCCCGGTGCATGGGGCAGCCCTGAGGTGGGGAAACCATCGCTGCTTCAGCCTTGACTGTTGGAGGAGTGGACATATAAGTGCCCATCTTGCCTACAGTTCTGTGTGGAAACACATCCAACAGCTCATTTATAGAAGGTCTGATGGATGGATGGATGGATGATGATATAATAAACACGTTACTTTTAACATGTGAATCTTCTAAAATAGTTCAGCTAGCAAGCTAGAAATTACTTAAACAGTTTTATGGACAATACCATAACAATATCAGTGAATAACTACATAACTAAGAAATATTCGTTCAAGATAATGATGGGTGTAAGATTTACTGGGGTCAGTTCATATCCAGGGCAGTGCCCAAAATCACTCACTACTCACTATATAGTGAGCTCGCCATTTTGTAGTGCTGACCAAATGTACAGTGAGAACTTATTAAACCCTATACAGTGGACTCAAAGTATCCCAGAATGCATTGTGAAAAGTAGTGTAGTGTTGTTGTTTACTGTGTGGAACGGGGTTGCAAGTTGAAGTAGGCTATTTATCGCAAATACTAAGCAGTCGATATAGCCTACATTAAAATATCTAATCAGGTATGATTCCTGGAGCATGACATAAGCAAAGCTCTCATTTTGTTATGGCTTTATTCTGATCCCAGGAAGCAATACTAATGAAAATGTATTGTCACTTTGCATATTAGCATCTGGTAATGACCAAATAGGGAACAGATTTTGTTTTCTCTTGACCCTGGAGCCAGACCTTGAAAACTTGCACGCAAAGTCAATGCGCCAAATGTCCGTGCCGACACAATGTTCTCGAGGTGCATAGTAATGCAAGGTAACTGTGATGATAAAATGTGTCACCTGCACGGCACGTGCACTAGCGCAGACCGTGTGGTTGGGAGAACCATAGACTGTATAAATAAATAGACAAACCCTCCGTGATGTCACCCATTGAGTTTCTGAAGAACGGTTTTGAAGCTCATCAGGCCGTCACCATTTTGGCAGAGCCTGACTCCGCCCAATTCCGTCTATCCATATATGGGTAAAGAGCGGAGCGTGAGAAGCTAAGGGGGAGGGATGTTTGTTTTCCAGGACACGCCCACGTACCGCGAAGTTACCAGAGCCCGTCTATCTGGTCTGTCTATGAAGTTACTAAGCTACTTTATTGATGCTACTCTGCTAACTAGCAAAACTGTCTTACGGTCTGTGGTTGCCCGCTCCCGGTACTCACGTCTACGTATCTTGAGGTAAGTTAACCTGAAAACTACATAACACTATTTCTAATTATTTTAATATGAAAGTTGGCCATGAAACCTTGTAACGCATTAGAACGCCAAAACACGCCTAACGTTTGCCTTATGATAACGTTAACATCTAATGAACAATTTGAAGGGAATCAATTAAAGCTAACATAAGGTAACACTAATATAACAATCCTGACTCACTGTATGGAATGAATCGTTATGTATGGAACATTTGTTAAGACTTGTTAATTCAGTTTCCTAACTGTATTTTACAAGCGAGTAGTTTATTTGGATGTAATTAATAAGTAAACGTCAATAAGCTAACTTACATGTTATGGCAGCAATATTTGTTACATGGTGTATTTCTTTCAATAGATCTCTTGGTCATGGCTAACATCACATCTGACACCACGCCAGCTACACAGCAAAAACTGTAAGTTAAGCATACATTTTGGTTACTAGACTTTGACAACTCCAAACAAATGTATTTTTTGACAGTCATCTATATATTTTAAAATGTTGCCATCGTTTAATTTTATCCTACAGAAGTGATGTAACACTATTGTTAACAGAAAGAAAACGTTGGCATCCTATAGTGAACTGCAATTTTTTTACACTCATTTATTTTCCTCCCAGACACACTCTGGATCATTGGTGACAGCCATGTCCGGCGTGGTTCCCAGAGAGCTGCAGAGACCATGGGAAACCACGTCAGTATACCGGGCATCCGTGTATGTTGGTTTGACTGCGGTGGAAAGGCCTTCTGTTCTTATTTTCCCCACTCCCTG
>JAOEHI010051108.1:0-19386 GCA_025447815.1 Percopsis transmontana | reverse complement strand
TGTGTGTGTGTGTGTGTGTGTATGTGTGTGTGTGTGTGTGTGTGTGTGTGTGTGTGTGTGTGTGTGTGTGTGTGTGTAGCGTGTGTTGGTGCCGATCACTATATAGTCTCAAAAAATGTTTCAATCTTTTACCTTTGATCACCATCCACCGTCTTTTACAAAAGGTCAGAAATTCTGAGAGAGGCTGAAAGTTTGGGCTTGCTATCAACAGACAGTGACTATAGGTTTACACACACGTCATATTCACCTACTGTAATAATCCTTATTCCATATAGCTGTTCTTCAAACCAGAATAGCTATAAGGTTTTATTCTGGATATGCAAACAGTATATGATGTTTAGTGCAGTGATGCTGTCCCTTCTGTTTGAACTTCATTGGATAAATTCATTGAGCAACTAAATTAATAGCCCCCCCCCCCCGCCCAAAAAATAAACCTTCTATTTTCACTTGTTATGATTTATTTTATGCTCTGTTATGAATAATAATCAACACATAGTCGACACATTTTGCTAAACATATAGTTGACAATCAAAAGAAAAGCAAATGACCTGCAGGTGCGTGGACACGTGTGTGTGTGTGTGTGTGTGTGTGTGTGTCTGCCCATTCTCTCTGTAATAATAATCCCTAGGGGAAATCCAGATTCCTCAGTCCAGAAGCTCAAACTGACAGTTTAAATAAAATCATTCTAATCCCACATGGTAAGAGAAATGAAAATCAGGAGATTAACCCCTCCCCCTTTCTCTCACTCTTTCTCCCCTCTCTCTCTCTCTCTCTCTCTCTCTCTCTCTCTCTCTCTCTCTCTCCCTCTCTCTCTCTCTGTCTCTCCCTAAAAGCCTGACTGCCTCCTTCCATTCAGACTGGCCTCTTTAACCCCATCTTGGTGCGCCTGCAACAAACATGCACACTCGCAATTATAATGGTACATACACACATAGAAAATGTGTGTGGGACACAGAGGACGGGGGGGGGGGAATACTAATCTGCCATCCCAGGGGACAGAGAGCTTAAAACAGATGTAGAAGATTCCGTTTCGGTTTCTGACCCCGACATACTTTGTGTGTGTGTGTGTGTGTGTTTCCGTCAGGGGAATACAATAATTGGTCACTGGCTAGATCCACTGATCCAATCAAATAATGCAGAATGATCTCTCTCCCTCTTTCTTTCTCCCACTCTGTTTGTCTGTCTCATTCGCTGGGTGAATAGCATGACTGGAGGTGAATAGCATGACTCCTCCAGCATTACACCTCTTCCTAACTGCAAAACCCCGGGGACAGTTTCTTTTCATGGGCAGGGGGGAGGGGAAGACACACCCATGAACACGTCACAAACATGGCATGAAATGCTCATACAAAAGCACCCACCTAAGATTATTTATTAAAATCATATGAATAGTTATTTCCTTTTGTCCCTCCGTGGCCTCTGTACTTCTGTGGAATTTATCTCTCCCAGAGGGGTCTCGAGGGCAGAGCCCGGAGCTATTGGTATTCACAATGTACTCAGATGTAAATCTTTAATCCCATATCCTTCCCACCTCAGTTCACATCAAGCCATATGGAGCGTGATGGCCCAAGGTATCTGGAATCTGCAATACATATTTATTATAGGACATTAAATCCAATTGTCTACCCACACATTTCCTAAAGTTTCCCTCACTATAATTAGCTTTGTGACAAACTCCACCTATCGGATACCTGAAGCACTTTGTGCTAAATATACAGTATAAATGCAATAGGTAAGTGTTGAACTAGGTGAAGTTAGTTCAGTATAATGTACTGTACGTTTTTCTATACAATGTATGTCCTCAATTGTCATTTTTTATTTTTTTTGTGGCAGTGTATTCTTATAATATCAATTTAAACAACTATAAAATTGGTTATTTAAAGACATGTGTTACAAACTGTAATAGATAATGTGCCTTCTTTCTTAAAGATGCAATAAGCCTAGCTGATCCCTTTCAGCACTTCCTGTCAAACTGTACAGCTGTATATGGGCTGCCATTTTACGCCCATTACCCACAATTCAGTGCGTGAAAAGCCTTTTGTTTGCAAAAGGGTGCACTTCACAGGCCCTGTTTTCACTGCGTAATCCCCCTCATTCACCTCCTTCCTGCTTCCTCCTGTCTTTATCTCTCTATCCCTCTCTGTCCTCTCACTCCATCGCCTCTCCTCCATCTCGGCTCTTCAGTTTGGTCGTTTCTCCGCTTTCATTAACCCCGTCCCTCGCCCTCTTTATCTCCCTGCGACTCATTCGCCCTCTCGCTCTAAGCACCTCCTTTTTCCTCCATCTCCATCCCTTCCTTTTAAAGGATAATCTTCAGCTAAGTGGACAGCGCTTTATTTTCCCCCCTCTCTCTATCTCTCTTTCTCCGTCTGCCTCCTAAGTGAGCATCTGATAATCTCACAACTGTTTTCTTCCGAGGCCCCGCCATACACACACACACACACACACACACACACACACACATACAGTATACACGCAAGGGGGAGTTAGGGACTCAGCCAGCCCAGAAACGGAGCCCCTGATCTTAGTGAAGACAGGGCCATTGCCTGGGTCCATGGCGGCATGGTCGACAGGGCACCATCGGTGAGAGACCATTGGAGCAGATGGAAATCGTCCTCCCTCTCTTCTACTTGCCTCAACTTTGAGACCGGAAGCAAAATAGTATGTGATAAAATCGTTCTGCTGTTTTAGAGCACAAATGAAAGGGCAGCAATTAGCAGACACTGGGTTTAATTTAGCTTTTTCATCTGGACGCACAAAACAGGCCACGAAAGAAGGGAGAGAGGGAGCAGAGGGAGGTGTATTTGTGTTTTTATGGTGGAGGGGGTTCTGTTGAAGGACATATCACTGAATGCGTGAACGGGTGACGTCTACACGCACGTTTGTGTGTGTGTGTGTAGAAGTGTTCGCGCGCACACACACATAGGTTGTGCTGAATTTGCCATAGTGTCTCCTTACTGAAAAGAAAAGAACCCCTTAGTCAGGAGACACACATACACACACATTCATCTGTTTTCCTCCTCTGTCCTCTTTACGGGTCAAAGGAGGGATGAAGCCCCTGTCACTTTCCTCAGTGACAGGCCGGCAGAGCAGGACAAACTTCCGCATTTGGAAAAGGGGATTCCTGCAAGGAAAAGGCCAGGAGGACCCAGAGCAGCCTCAGGCACCACTTGTCCTCTGGATTAACTAAAGACACCCGACATCAGCTCTGGTTTTAACCGGCTTGTGACAACTTCAGCTGACTAAGCACTGTGTGCTGTGGATGATGGACAAAATTGAAAATGGAGGTTGGAAAAAATGTAATGAAACAGAAACAGCAAATCTAATGCACACAAAGAATGCAACAGCACAACTTTACAAAATGTTGTTAGCTTTTGAATACAGTGCATTTCTGGAAAATAATATTTTCTGCAGCTCCTTCATTGATCATGGTTCCACCATAAAGATGTAGATACAGTCAGTCCAAATGAAGATATTTCAGAGCTATGGGCTTATTGCCAGGGTCATAACTGGCATTACTGGTAGCACTAGTAGCCAGCAGCAGATAAACCAAGCTATTTGAATGAATTCTGTGAGCAGAGAAGGGCTTTGCAGCACATTAAGTAACCACCTGCAAGTGTTGCATCACCGACGACATTCTCCATTCCCCAGAGTTTAGCTTTAGGAGAAGTTATCATCGTGAAAAAAAATGTTTGCTAAACTTTGAAGACACTGCCACAAATGTGTTATAGAAGTGAAACACGCTGTACACATTTAGTTCTGAGCAGCATGTTCGTGCCGCAGATGAATCCATTCTCCGGAAAAGACAATGTGCCTTAATACAGACAGAGGCCCTTCAAGCCCCTCTCAGAGTGAGGAGTGTGTGTCTGTGTGTGTGTGTGTGTGTGTGTGTGTGTGGGGGGGGTGTATACTTAGAACCATTATTCATGCCACCAGAACAAAAGAGACGAGGGACCAGATTACAGGCCTCTCTCCTTTACCCAAACACCGGATCGGTACTGACACAGGTGTCACTGTGTCTCATTTTTAGTCAGGTTAGCCCATGGCGAAAGCATTGGGGTCCGGCGTGCCCCTTCCACCAATCACCACACACACACACACACACACAAGCATACTGTACATACACAAAGCTGAGTGGAAGAAGCTGATCATGGGAGTATAAAGGGGAGATTACCGCAGATTCTCTTCTAGGATCTGCCATGCGCGTCTCTATGTCTGTCCCATATTGTGTGTGTGTGTGTGTGTGTGTGTGTGTGTGTGTGTGTGTGTGTGTGTGTGTGCGTGCGTGCGTGCAAGTGAGATATTTTATCCCTATGACAATAGGTCCACAAATAGACACGTCTCTCTATTTCTGGCCTCTCAAGGCTCCTCTGGTATGGCGCTGGATGTACCAGGCCCGCCAGGGGTTAAGGGGAGATTTGGGCCTGTGTGTGTGTGTGTGTGTGTGTGTGTGTGTGTTTGTGCGCGTACGTGTGCGCGAGAAATCCATCATTTTAAATGTGAAGCAATGAACCCCAGGAAAGTCATTTTCCAGCATGTATGGACGGAGGGGAAAGCCTTCAGATGGGAAGCCAAGAGCATCAGTGTGCTTGTCCCTGCGTAGCAGTAAAAATCAAGGGAAACAATTAGGTGATAACCCACCACTTGATGCCGCCCCTTCCCTTTGTGGCCTTTTATTGTTTCTGCTGGGTGGGGAGGATTTTAAGGGACGGACCGGCGCGCTCCCCTCTCCCTATACCCGGGTAGTAAAATCCTCTCCTTTTTTTAATTTCCAGAAATATAGTACTTCCTCCGGGGAGGGGGGGTTGCGAGCCAAACTCAGCACGCCTAGAGGTAGAGGAGGCGGCCGCGCCGATTGGCCGGGAGCACCTGAACCACAGCGGCACACGACAGGATGAAGGAGACGCCATCCTCCCTTTAAGTGTTCTTTTCCTGTTTTGCTCTTTCTCCTCCTCGTTCGTTCACTCTCTCTCTCTCTCTCTCTCTCTCTCTGTCTGCCTGTCTGTCTTTGGGCAGGAAGTCATTCAAATTAGGAAAGAAAAAAAAGTGACCCCTTAAATGAACCGTGGGGGGTGGGGTGGGTGGGGGGGGGGGAGGAGAGGGGAGAGGGAGGAGGGGAGAGAAGGGGGGGGGCAAACCGAAACACCAGAGCCGTCCCAAGCGCAGGGAAAAACATGGAGACAGCACAAGAACAAAATGGTAGGGTGGTTGGTTTCATATTAGGGGTGGGGGGTTGGGGGCTTCTCCAGGGTCTTGCTCGCGGGGCGCCGGGCAGCACGAGAGGCAGGATGTTATGGTTTATTCAGCGCAGGAGTGGGGGCGGCGTACACAAGGTGCGCCATGCCCTCAGCACCAGCCTTTATGTGATTTATAGCAGCACTGGCAGACGACTCCATCCACCGGGAAGTCTTTGAAAATGCCGGGAGTGCATGTGTGTGCGTGTGTCTGTGCGTGTGTCTGTGTGTGTGTGTGTGTGCGTGTGTCTGTGTGTGTGTGTGTGTGTGTGTGTGTGTGTGTGTGTGTGTGTGTTCCTTACAGTGGATTGCATCACTCTGATCACCCGCCATATGAATAACAAACCCTCCTTTCATCTGTGGCCAGTAGGAAATGCCCTTCACACACACACAACATCATCCCAATTCACAAAAAACAACATCTGACACACACACACACACAGATGTTTCTACATACAAACACATACCCATACACACACACACACATACACACACACGCACGCACACACACAGCCAATCAGAAGTGTTGCCCTGCGCTGTATTGTGACACCTCACACATCAACATCAGCTGCCAGACACCCCCTATCAGCGGCGGTTTGGGGGCCTTTAATCTGCCCTCTAACGAAGTCTTTCCTGTCAGCAGAGCTCGACGTGAGCCCAATGCCAAGCAGCAGCGGGGAGGAGCCCAGATCCAGGCAGGAGTGTGTGTGTGTTTGTGTGTGTGTGCGTGTGTGTGTGTCGGGTGTGTGTCGGGTGTCGGGCTTTGCGCAGCGACGATGTTTGCCGCCCGAACGCGTGGCGAGGGAAAGACTTTAATGGGGTTGGCTGGAGAGACGAGAGGGCGGGAGAACTATAGGAGGAGGGGGAGGGGAGGGGGGGGGGAAATGGCTGGGAGGAAACAGCGCTGCCGGAGGCGGGGGCTGGATGGAGGGGGCTGGATGGCGTCCGGAGGCCATCTTGCACGGCTGCTCCGGCAGGACTGTGCGGCAGATGTGTCTGCCGCCCAGACCAGGTGAGAATACACAGCAGAGCACACCAGACTGTGTGAGGACCAGGCGGTCAGTTCAGGACAGGCTGCCTTCAAAGAGGGGTGGGGTTGGTGGATTGACTTCCCTAGCTAACTACTTACTTTAATAACAATAATAATAATAATGTCCACTTTATTTTTGTCTTTTTCTTTTCTTTTTGTTTTCTAAAAACAAAGTTTACAGTGCTTTGATGGCACATCAACACCATAGCTGTAAAGAATCAAATAGATCAAATCGACATGAAGAAAAACTCGTAAGATGAGGTTTAGCTCGACAAACAAGGCTGGACACCATGTTCAACAGTAACTAGACCCGACCAGGCAGCAGAGAATTGGACCACCTTCTTTCCCGCTGCCAGCTAACACTTCACACCCTTAAGATGAGACCAGACTGTCATTCCTTCACCCCGCCCCTCCCCCCTTTCTCTCCCTTCCATCCCTCTTGGCACAGCGTGGCTCATGCCAGGCTGTCAGACAGACGTGCCAAGCCCCCAGTGCCCAGGCCGGGACCAATAAACAATCTGTTGCCACCGGAATATATATATATATATATACCATATCTACTGATGGAATCACAAGTGACAGAGAAAGTAGCAGCAGGAAATGTAATCCTCAATCCAGCTTGTATTTGTACAGTTATCACACAGAAACGACATAAATACATATGTAAATGATATTATCTGATGCAGTGCAGTGTGGCATTACCACAAAATATGATTTAAAAAATAGGCTGTTGAAGGAATCAACCAAACCAACCAAAGGGGAGATTGATTTAGGTATGCTAAGCATAATTAGAAGAATATTGTCCACTCAGGTCATCTACCATCATAACCAGGACCGGACTTAAAATAAGATACTGTAGCACCATGCGCTTGCATGAGAACATTCAAGCTCTAAGCTCCACAGGAACTGAGGTGAACACCCTACCCTGGACAGTGGCACTGCAAGGCAGTAAATACTAACCACTGAGCTGGCCCAAAAGGATGACAAATAATAGTATTATTTCACATTCTGCTGCTAATACATTTCCCCCAGCAGTCCGGGCAGTTAGGGCAATGGGTTTTCTCCGCAGTCAGCATAGAAACCTGCACGTCATCAAAACCTAGAGATGCCTCGGTTCCATTTTCATTATGCCGCGTTCTTCCAGCACAGAGGCGGAGTATTAAAAGGTAAAACCCCACTTGAAGAAGGTTAGGTTCTAGAGAAAATATTTAATTCATTTCAAGTGTGAGCTCGTGTACAAGCCGCAAGGTTTGCTGGCAGGTCTGTAAAATGACAATTAATATTTATATTTGGGATATACAGTATACTCTTATTATATCTTACAGTGTGCCGTCCAATTTTTTACTTTATGCTGAAAGTAGGAGCTTTCTTAAAACTACAATCAAAAACCTTTCAAGAGATTGTATTTATTTGTGTTATTTACAATAATAATTCAGCCTACCTCCAGCCGATGAAAGTCTTTATACATAATCTGTTGTTGGATTCAACATGTGCAGATGAATAATGTTGAGTTGCAACAGATAGTGACGTGTTTTAGGACAAACAGCAGTGGTCAGTCTGCCAGAAGGATATATGCAGAAGAGAATGTAGGCGCCCCCACTTGGCCCACATTCTGTCCATAACACTTCGGGAAGTTCAGGTTTGTAGCATTAAACCATGGTAGCGGCCACTGCCAGAACCTCATTCAGCCACAGCAGCATCTGGCTTCGTGCTCCTACATGTTGGCAAGCCATCCACGCTGCTGTATTGTCCTTGAGCAAGGCATTGTTATGGTACATGGTAATCAAAATCTAATTATTCTTTATATCTTCTTAAAGGAGATGATTAGAGCTATTACTTGATTAATATTTCACCAAGAAAACAAGAGTACAATATAGGCGATTATGATGTGCCATAGTAATAACAAACCTTCGGTAATGCCTAGTAACGCAGCCTATAGCTTGCACAGGGGAAATACGAGATGTTAGTGCTGTTAAAGTCCTGTTTTCTATTCAACACAAGTCCTAATTGTCTGGCCTCAGTAGACTTTTACCTTGGAGGAGATAAGAAATTAGTTCAGGTTTGAAAAGTGGCTGTAAAGTGTATAATTCCTTCAGTTCCTCACCTCTTGAGAACTCTTACATGTGCCCCATCCAGCGAGAAAGCACGGATCGGCGACGAGCTTCATTAAGCCTATCCAAAAAAAGTATAAAGCTAACTACTGCTGTGCGGAAATATCTACAGCAGCCTTGTGCTCGCTCTCTCTCTCTCGCTCTCTCTCTCTCTCTCTCTCTCTCTCTCTCTCTCTCTTCTCTTCTCTTCTCTTTATCTCCCCTTTCACCTGCTACAGCGTTCTCTCTGGTGACTCGCTGTTCCAATAGGGTGCTTTCCAAAATGGCGGCGCAGGCAGAGCTTTTCCCCAGACTGCTGAGATGAGATGGCAGGTCCCCCCGGTGAGCACAGCTGAGAGGAGGAGAGACGGGGGAGGATGAGGGTGTTGGTGGGTGGGGTGGGGGGAGTGTGTTCGGGGGGCTTTTTTCAACCCAGATTCATCTGATCTGATCTGATGTGAAATCACAAATTGGCCCCCAGACGCTCCACCCCCCCGTGTGCAAAACAGACCTCATTAAAACGAGGAGGGTTATTAAAAAGTGATGGAGCGGGTGAAGACTCTGACAAGAAAAAAATAAAAGTGATTCTGTTTAATATGAGAGATGCAGGAGAACAAACGGAGACCAGGGAGAAAGAGAACCAGAAAACTATATCTGGGAAAAAGAGGCTGTGCGGCCGGGGAGCGGCGCAGGGAGCGGCGAGGTGGAAGTTCACCGTTCCCCCATCTCTGATGGCTGCAGCTCAAACAACACACAGCTTCTCTGTGAATCGCTGGACGCATTCCAACAAACGATATCACAAAAGAGGACATCTATTTTTCCCTTTGGACAACATGTCTACTCGCCAGCTGTGCTCCTCGTTGGGACTGTCGAAATAATTATTTTCTATTATATTCCCTTTTCCTCTTTGTTTCTGTTTCTTTTCTATTCTATTTCTTTTCAAATGGCTTAGAGTCTGTCTGAGCGCCATTGAGTATTGGGATTGCAGAACTTTGTACTGTTTTCTAAACATTCTATATAAATAAAGCTTATTATTGCTATTTATTATAACAGGCTGAGGATGCAGTGGCTCAGCTGGCGACCCAATATACAGTACGCTGCTTCTTAAAAAAACCTTGGATATAGTGAGACCCCCCCCTCAGACAGATGCTAATAATACACCGTTACTGTTGGCTGGAGATAAAAGCGCTTGTTAAATGGCCGTATCGGAGGGGTTTTGTTGTAGGAGGGCGAAGGCCCGGGGACTGTGAGTAACAGTAGTGAGAAACGTATCGGTATTCTGCTCCATCGCTCATCTATAATTCATCCGACAGTTGTGACTGGGACCACATATATCAAATGAGAGCAAAGCATCTCTGGGAGGACTGAGAGAGGACGAGAGTGAAATAACATGAAAGCGAGAGAAGAGAATGAGTGAGACAGAGAGAGAGAGAAAAGGAGAGAGAGAGAGAGAAAGAGAGACAGAGAGAGAGAAAGGGGGAGAGAGAGAGAAAGAGAGACAGAGAGAGAGAAAGGGGGAGAGGGAGAGATATTTGGCTTGGAGAGGTGCTTCTAGTGTGTTTGCTCACCAGGGGACTGTGTCGATCCAGAGTGCCCCATGCTGATAACGAACTGAATGTGCATCAATATTTACCCTCCCCTCTCTCTTCTCCCTTCAGCCCCCAGAATAAAACAAAGCTTAAGCACTACACACACACACACACACACACACCTAGCGTGTTACCACTATTGCTTTGCTAACAGAGGCTTTCATATCGTGTATATGTTACCCTCTCTACTTTGTTTGATAAGATACTGTATACAGGTAGATAGATGGATAATAGAATAATATTAAATATATAGTGACAATAATAATTGTTTTGCAACAATATGTATTACAGTACACAGTTTACAGTAAAGTGACCATAGTGGGTATTAGTGTTTCTGTGAGTGTGTGAATGAAACAGCATGTGTGTGTATTAACTATTGTCATATTGTGAATTTTGAATGTTATTTTTATATTTGAGTGTGCCTGTGTGTGTGAAACCCACCCCCCCTGCCCTAATGTCTTTGTAATTATTGTATGTAGTAGTTTCCTTAAGCAGATGTATCTTTGCGTGTGTGTGTGCGCACGCGCGTGTATACATTTGGGTGTTTAAAAGAGAGAATATTTGTGTATATGTGTGTGTGAGAGAGAGAGAGAGAGAGAGAGAGAGAGAGAGAGAGAGAGAGAGAGATAGAGAGCACATCTTAATGCCTGTGTAAGAGTGACAGCTCCTTTAGAAAGGGCACACAAAGAAAGCCTCCCTTCCTACAGGAGCAGCGAGATGCAGAACAGAGTGGATGAGTCAGTTGTCTGTGTGCTTTCCGGTGAGTCACCAAGCTCCGCCGCTGGCACGCAGCAACAACCTGTGGCCGCCGAGCGGCCCAGCTGTAAGCCTCCGCACAATCACAACCACCTGGGCACCCGCTCAACACAGCCCTGCCACGGAAACGGGGGCGGTTACAGTGATCTCATCGCAGCTTCCAAGCCACCAGCAGACATTTCTTCTCAGCATAAACGTCGGCGTAGGGACTTGTATTTTTTTTTTATTTAAACACCCAGTCCGTTACTTCCTCACCACCGCTGCGGTTATGCCGGGTATTGTTGTCAACAATCGTCCTTCAGCCATTCGTCCCAGTCTTGCTTAACCATACATCTGAAGCTTTCAGTCTCTGCACAAGATCCCATACAATTTGGTAGGTGCCAGTGTCCAGTCTGAATTCAGTGTCTAGTCACGTTGAAGGGGATTCCCTTCTCACCAACAGCAGAATGTGAGCATCATCGCCCTGACTCCATATCCTAGGATGGTCCAACGTCAAATAAGGGCCATGGACATCATTATTTTATGAGACGGAACGCGGGTATGCAGGAATAACAGACTGGGCCTTGCCTCTGGGTAAAGTGAGTTTAGATTAGACCCCTGGACTAAATTATCCAGTAGGCTAATACTAAAATATTGCATGTTGAGATTATCATCGGTTTTGTATACACATTAAAATGTGAGAGGTATATTCAGTCCTCACTTCCTTGCCTGAGGACTTTTGCGTCAGTTGTTGCACCTGACACCTTTCTGATTAGTTCTTAAGAAAATATGCTGCAGCTAACCTAATCATCCAAATTTACTCAAAACACTTGTGTGGGTGTACAAGGACATTAACTGTTTCCCATCCTACTGAAAAATAGACAAAATCCAAATGTAATTTGATGTAATTTGTAGTTTGTCTTTTTTTATTATTCTAATAAATAATTTCTTATGGTGTATATTTGATTGTATGCTAAATATTTTGACAAGAACAAATTATGTATCCCATGAGGCACAGCATGGTTTACACAACAACTGGCAACAGATAAACAGTGGCTCCCTGAAGGAATGGCGAAGGCAGACCTTCAGGGTTTGCGCCAGGCGGAGATCAGATGGGAACTGCCTGTGGTTTTGGTGGAACGAGGTTCACTGCTGTGTCCCCTGAACAAACACTGACAGAATGGACCCCAAGGGGCCGCGAATGCGGATGCATGCTTTGACCGTGGAATGAACCGTATTGGGGGCATCCATCCGTAGCGTTGGAGAGTCAGTGCGACAGTTGGTCTTGATAATTAGCAGAAGTTACTAGCAACCATTAAGGCTTAGCACAGAGCAGTCGTGTCTTCTTCTTCCGCGAATCCATGCTCATTCCTTGTGATCAGGTCACACAAAACAGCAAGCTTCCCTGGACTTTGTAGGTGACTCTCTGACATTATATTTCATAATATAAATCATTTTTTGGAGCGTATCAGCGTCGGCCACAATACCAGTGAGGGAGCAAGCCTCGCTCCCCGCCTCTGGGGGCTTTATTGAATATCTATCATCGGATGCAGATATTAATCGACATGGCCAAGGTGTGTGTGTGTGCGTAGCTGTTAGTTCTAGACAGTATATGTGTTTAACTGTTGTTTTGTTTAAGGTCCAGGCAGGTCCTTTCACGTCTATCGCCATCTCAAGGCAAGGCCTGTTTCTACATGCGTGTGTGTGTGTGGGTGAAGTCTCGCTTTTGGAGGGGGAGTAGAGGTCAATGAAGTCATCTGGACTATGGACCATTTGTGTGTGTGTGTGTGTGTGTGTTTGTGTGTGTGTGTGTGTGTGTGTGTGAAGCGAGGGAGAATCATAACTCTTCTGCCTCAGCACACACATTTTTTGAGTTATAAACACACTCGCAGACACACACACACACACTTTTAGAGACGCACACACTATCAGACACACAAACACACAGATATACACAGTGTGTATATACACACCATGGGGGTGTAGACTCTTTCTATCCTTTATGTTCCGTACCATGGGAAATAAAATCCATGTGGCTAACCACATCAGCTGTAATCTGTCATTTGGCTGCGACACGGATGCTAACTTACATTTAGCATCCTGCTCCCTGCTAATCCCTGGGTTCTGAGGGCCAGCCAATGCCAGAGAGGATGAGGCACTCTGACCTTTAGCACACCAGTTAGTCTTTGCGCTAGGAGAGAGAGAGAGAGAGAGAGAGAGAGAGAGAGAGAGAGAGAGAGACAGTGTGAGAGACAGTGGAAAATTGGCAACAAATTCAAAGAGATTACAGCTCGGCCATTGCTGTATGCTCACGGCAGAACAAAGTATTTAGTGCACAAACACCCTGGACACTTTGTCAACATGCAACACTGAAATAAATGTAAAAAAAAATAAATACTTGACATTTGGTGAAATCCTGTTGCCTCCTGCCTTTGTCTCATGGGTGCAAAGTGTGAAGCCCTCATGGTTAATTCACACATTCATAGATTAGCTTTGTCCTGGCTTTAATCGTGCAAAAATGTTGAAAAAAAAAAACATCGCAAAACTATTTGTCTGTACCGTCGAGACCTACAAGTGCCATTCCGGCCTAAAAGCCCCTGAGTATAATGTTTTGGGTTGTTTACGCTCCCTATCTTTTGTTAGTGCCAGACCTCGACCGGAGGGGCGTCAGCGGCAGACCGGCTCCCCTCGCCTGCTATTAGCCAGCGTGGAACCAATCAACACTTCACCCCTTCCCTGCCGAGAGGCGACTGACTCTAGGAGGCAGAGAGAGCACTGGTGTGATGGCGAGAGAGAGAGAGAGAGAGAGAGAGAGAGAGAGAGAGAGAGAGAGAGAGCAGAGCAGAGCGAACTAAATTTACCCCAGACCAGACTGCTGGTGTGGCCCCCTGTGGTGCGTGGCTCTTGCCCTGTCAGAAGATCCACGATCCTGCCGAGCTAAACCATCCGTCCCTGACACACACATACACCTACACACACATACTATCATTTGGTCATTTAGCAGACGCTTTTATCCAAAGCGAATGTGAGTTCGTACAGTGAGTACATTCACAAGTATTAAGGAGCAGATAGGGGTTAGGGCTGGGCATGTCTGCATAGATACTTATAGGTACAGCATGTACACATACACATACATATTCATGTGTGTGACTGTTGTGCGCTTATTTCTCTCCTGCTCCGTATTTCAAAGCCTGGCCAGCCCACTTCCAAAATCCTTTTAACTAAACCTATCTCTCTTGAGCTCCATGTCATGCTTTCCCCTTTAGCCTGCCTTTGTACTAGAGAATTTTAAACTCATCTCGTCTCCTCGTCCGAATCTTTGATTGATGCCGAAAAAGAAACCATGCTGTGCCCACAAATTAGTCACGTTCGGTTAGAATACTTTTAAATTGTTGTACTCATTATTTTGATCACTGGTGAGCTCAACGCCTCAACCATGATGTGATGAATTGTAAATAGTATTATTAGCTCATTCATATTATGGTTTCTGTCAGCCAAGAGTTAAATATGACCACTCGTTCCTCGTCTGTCTACAAGATTTTTCAGATTTAGATTGAGAATCCCGGTATGCTGTTACTTCTGTGAATGAACATTTGATCCACAATAAACTGCTTGTATTGAAGACATATGTTTGTAAAGACTGTTTGTGCAAAATGTGTCTGTGAAAAAAATTTTACTAAAAGAAGGTCCCACACAACTCTGTCCCCCCCTCCCAATGTGTGACTGAGTATACATGTACGCATACATGTACACACAGAATCACACACGGGGATATTGGCATATTTACAGTATATTTAAAAACTCCCTCTGTGAGCAAAGATTTCTGGGATATTTAATCAATACACACATTCAAGGTTAAAAGCCAAATAAACAATACCACCTTTTAAATGTTTATAGACGATGGAGAAACCTCAGCCAGCATTAAATTGTTATCTGGCTAAATATGTTTCTAATTCCAGTCTTTTGGATATTTTTGCTATTAATCATACTATATTTGTTCTGTCCAGCCTCTCATCCCTGGCAGGACTATTGATTCTCCCTTCCCATCCTTCCCAGTGATAAATGAAAACCTTCATCTAATGGCCATATATTACAGATGAATGGAGTATTTGTAATAAATTACAATAAGCCAAACGAAAGTCTTAGTATTGAGACAGCGGTTTGATAGATATGTAAATAAATAATAACAGTATGTGTTCAGTTTCATAGAAGATCCTTTAATATCTGATGCTGATAGCCATTCAGATGCACCACACAAATGGAAAAAAAGCTTTTTGTCCATATAATATATATAATACATAATGTATACACTATATATACACAATAGATCATATAATAGCTAACAGTAATATTTTTAGCATGTTAAGATTGTGTTTTGCTAGGCTATTTGGTCGCTTTAAAGAGAGTGATAAAATGGCTCAGTTGTCCTATTAGCCGGCCAACTAGAATATCCCTTTTTTAAGCTTCAATGCTCAGAAGCCTAACTATTTGTCTAGTCCAAAAACATCGAAAATCAAATTGCCACGGCATCCACTGAACCAAAACTAAAAATTTGCGTAAAATGCAGCCAAACGGCTGACGCAGTCTGGAGTAATTGTACTCGGGGAAACAGCATGCTGGCAAAGACAGCACAAGGATATGCAGCAGATGAGAAAACATTGCACAGCTGGCTTGATGTTTGTCTAGCTTCAGAGTTCATTTAAAAATGGGTCCACAATACCTAAATATACATCTGTAGAGAGTGGGCCCATAGCAGACCCCACTTGAATAACAGGCATTAATATACTGTAATAATCATTATTGAGTTGACAGACATCTAGCGTTCATTATTTAGAATATTCAAATTAGTCAAATGCAGGCAGGTACTGTTCCACTCCTATACCACGAGAATAGGGCCTCATTAATGAGCTTGTTAAATGTGCGTTTGTGTCTCATTTAAAGTAATATATAACTGTCATTAATTCCATGGTTATGGCTCCACTAGCATCATGTCTTATAATTACGCTTGGTTGGGGCGAGCCGCAAATTAAAATCATCTGTGTCAATAGAGTTATTAGAAGCCACGAGACACGTCACCTTAATTAGAGGAAGACTTAACATTGTTAGTACTCCTGGGGAAATTAGTTTCAGCAGCAAATAATAAGCAAGCGGAGCATAGGTGCAAAACAACAATATAGGCCACTGTAACAATTAATAATGATACAGTACAGGATAGGGTATTACAATAATTAAAGGATTGTACAGGCATTTATTGTTGTTACTTTTAAGATACATACATCTTTCTACGTATGTCATTGAGACAATATGGGAAATTGTTGAATAATTATGACACGATTTTCCATCGAAAACAATAATTTCATTCATAAAAGGAAAAATTGGTCTTTAGCAAAAACAGCATCAAGAGATGTACTCTTTGTCTCTTGATTGTCTCTAGAAGTCTGTTAATGTCAGATAAAAAATTCCACGACCCGACAGACTATATTACTGCTAATGTAATTCACTAATGGCTTAACTACTATTAAATCCTGAACCTTGGACGCATGCAGGATCGACGCGCATTGCAAAACAGGGTTGAGAGTGGGCTTCCTCAATCAGAATGACTTAATAATAGACTTGAATAAAAATAGGACAAACCATTTCAAGGACGTCGCTAGAGAAATGCAGTGGGCCAATATCAAGGGTGTAGGTAGAATAAGAATCTTGATTAAGTGTGCAGAGATATTATCTGAAACACTCCGACGAGGCCGCAATCTCTGTGGAGACAGCTGGGTCTTCAACAGCCAGATGATCTGCATTGTAATAGTGGCAAATGTGTTTACAAAGAAACCTTGAAGATTATTCACATTTCTCAGAGGAATGCTTAGAGTGTTTACAAGGGGGGGAGAGTGTCTGTGATGCGACTCAACATTACGTATGCGTTCTACCGCTTTCACAGAGTTACTTCTGCTGTCATGATGCAACGTACTGCAGTTGTATTTTAAAACAAGGTTATAGCAAGCAACCCATCCCTCCCGCCATGAAAAGAAAACATGAGTCAACAGGAAGCTGGCGTTAGCCATGTGACACGCAGGCTACCAAAAGTCACTGTATGGTGAGCAGGCTTTTTTTTAACGTGCTAACAGACGGACAGCAGATAAAAGACGGAAGCGAGGACCGAACCGAAAAGGTTTGCGGATGAAACAAGTGCATTCACTGGCCATGTACACTGGCCAACGCCATTTCCTGTGTTCGGCAGATGCTAGCCTCCGAGCGGTACGAGGGCCAGACTGGGAATGCAGGGCGTAGCATTTGGCCATTTCACAGAGTGCTGCATCCCACCAAAACAATGTTGAGGCAATCAAAGCTAATTGTGCTCTAATTACTCCCTCTCCACTCGCCTTCTCCAATTGACTGGAGCACCATCTGCACGCTAAAACAAACACACACACACACACACACAAAAAGTGGGTCCCGACCTACAGTTTGAACAGCACTGGCCTGCACCCTTGCCCACACACGCTCACAAACCATATACAGCCTGCATCCACTTTAGGTCTCTACTGTATTAATGTGAGCTCTCATTATGTATCGGCCATACCTTACAGTATGCTAATATCGACAGTATTTTGTGTGTGCTCTGACAATTATTTAGCAGCCTCACATGAGCTAGAGACCATTAAAAAGGGCCTGCGAAGGTAAGTCTAGGAAAATCATGAAACTGTGTAATTTGTGGTTTCCACTGTAAGGGTGTTTTCACATATTAGTCCTTTTAAAACTAACCAAACAAGTGGACCGAAAAAGAGGGACTCTTTAGCGTTCATATTGTGAGTTCATTTGAAAGAGGACTTAGCTCTCTCTCTGGTCCACTTCAGCTCTGATGGGGCCTCAGTCTTTCTGTTCACACTATGGTTCACTACACTATGGTTATCGTGCATATCCTGCTTTCACTGTGCGTTGTAGACAGTTGCCACTTGATGTGTTCTTCGTTCCCTAAGTGGAATGCACAGGTTAAGCGAACTGCAACGGGGACTTGAAGCGGACTGTTCGGTTCATTTAAGAGGGGTCTGACTTCATTTGGCGTGTTCACATATGCGCAAAAAATGCTGACTAATCAACTGAGTTCGTTTTGAAGGCTGAAAGGGACCAAGTAGATCAGATCAAATTTTGCCAACGTCTCACTCAGTCATTTAAATACAATTTAAACAAACTACAAATACTGTAATCAATCTTAAAGAAGGTGTCACTTTTCCCAAGTCACGGACAGCAAAACTAAATTGTACTCAGTTGTTAGTCGGCTAAGGGGAAACATAAAGGGACACACCTCCATTTGTGTCCGAAACCAATCCAATCCAAAAACGTTGTTGTTTTGGTTTGAAACTCCAAGAGCCCACGCCCCACCGGCACCCCAACAGCACTCCTAGGCTCACATCTTCTCTACCCCTCCCCCCCACGTGCACTTTTGTACACATTTTGTTGTGTTTCAAACTAAAATAGCTGTTGGGTCTTAGGATGGGGTGGTAAGGATGATATATGCGATGTACTGATTTCAATTCCACTTCCCTGTCCTTTTAATTCCAAGTAAAACGACAGAACCATTTGTGGTAATAAATAGTTAGAATACGACGACAGGAGCTGCTCCCCGACTCATATACATATTCATTGACAAATCTCTGTTGATGGATTTGTCTCCCGGTAATCGCTCTGTGGGCTGTTAGAAGCCAGCGCTGTACCCCATCATTCCTTGGGGCTCCTTAGAACGCATCGAGCCCCTTTCCCGCAGATCAATTGTTATCACTCAACAGGAAATCCTTTTTGCCTGCGCAGCGAGAAACAAACACAACCGCACGGGCCAAGGTGAAGTGAGCGAATAAGTTCTTCAGGAGCAGCAGTTGTCATGGAAACCACCTTTACCCAGCATCCCCTATTCACTCACCTTCCCGAAGTCGTTAGGGAACTCTCTTAATGTACACACACACACACACACACACACACACACACACACACACACACATCGCACAAATTGGGAGACCAAGCAACACACAAACAAACAAACACATTAATTGACAGACTTGGTAAATCATTTAATCCGTTGCCCACCTGCTTGTTTACACTATCGGCCTATCTTTCCTTTTCATCTCTGAGCCGTGCGCATGCTAAGACATCCTCCACAGTGCCATCTGTCTGCTCCTGTGTTTGCTATGAAAAGACAGTTTAGTGAGGACAGGTGAAGTGCAGATCATCTGTATATTCATGCTTTTTGAACCGGTGTTATGCTAGCAACATATAGAGCAGCTCTCCACAAAATCTTGCCATCTTTAACACATTTCGTGTGTGTGTGTGTGTGTGTGTGTGTGTGTGTGTGTGTGCACACGCATTGCATTGCGTGTGTATGTATCGCAAAACCCGAGGAACTGTTGGAAAGCTGGCCTCTAATACCAAACCAGCTGTCACAAATCTGATGGAGATCCTTCCAGAAGTAGGGTTGAAACACTTGCTCAGTTTTTCATTAGTTGAAGAACCATTTCCAGAAGGTCCAGCTTTCGTTGCGGCTGCTCTGTCTGTGTATTTGACATATAAACTTGGAAACGTATGTCTTATTTGACCCCACATTGAGACATTTGTTTGTAATATATATAATATACATGTAATCAGGGGTGGAAAGTAACTAAATACATTTACTCACGTTACTGTATTGAGTAGTTTTTTTGTGTATTTTGTATTTTTCAAGT
>JAOEHI010051107.1:0-19387 GCA_025447815.1 Percopsis transmontana | reverse complement strand
TCTCTCTCTCTCTCTCTCTCTCTCTCTCTCTCTCTCTCTCTCTCTCTCTCTCTCTCTCTCTCTCTCTCTCTCAAAGCGGGCAGGATAGGTCATGGGTTCGATCCCCAACAAGCCTGGCCTAACTGTTAACATCCTTGAGCAAGATGCCTAACCTCCTTATACACTTAATTGTACTCACTGTAAGTCATTTGGATAAAAGCGTGCTAAATGACCTAATTTGTAATTAAAGCTACTGTACAGCATTTAACGTATCCTTTAACGTATCCAGTTTACCTCTCATAAACCACTTACAGTGAGTGAGTGGGCTGTTTGAAACCAAACCGCATATAGGGAGCATCTAGGCCATAAATGGCACTTAAATAAAATCAGCTGTTTGATTTGAAGGCATAATAATGGAAAGGCTGTATTTCCTCAATCAGCTGTAATGGCCATGAAACTGACATGTATTTCTATGGTATATAAATGTAAAGGTTGTCACATAGGCTCACATAGGCTCTTCTGTCATGTGCAGTGCGAGATGCAGCAGCCAGGTTACCAAATGGAGAGGGAACCAGGGCAGAGATCTGTGAACTGCTGAAGGACTCCCAGTTTCTGGCTCCTGATGTCACTAGTGCTCAGGTCATTTATGTCTCCCTTTTGTCCTTGCTGCGTCACTTGGAAAGGGTGGCATTCATTGTTGAACAAATGAACAACCTTTTCCTCTAATCATAACTTGACGCTACAAACATCGATATAAACATCCAAAAAAATGACAAATTTGTTATTATAACATCACACAAAATACTGTATTTATCATAACATATTATAACATGAGCAATCCAACAGCATAAATTTACCACAAAACTAACTTTTGTTAAATTGGCTCTTACAGGTATATCTACTAGACATCACATCATACATGAAATAGACAAGTACATTTGCACATACAGTACAATTAATTTGACTTGGTGAGGTTGGTGCAAACCAGTGTTAAAATAACAGTTTCTAACAATACTGAGTGGCTGTCATAGGCTCACACTGCTCTCTACCCCACCTCTTGCTGCCGCCCAAAATATTGTGGCCATTTTTGTTTCAAATAGTTGTGGCAGAAATCTGGATTTCTGGATGGGTGCTATTGAAAGGCCTGTAGCTTTTTTTTTACAGTGTCCTGTGAACAAACCCTGTGCTTCTCTGTTTAGGTGAACACCGTTGTGAGCGGGGCTCTAGACAGGCTTCACTATGAGAAGGATCCCTGTGTGAAGTACGATATAGGCCGTAAACTGTGGATTTACCTGCACCGGGACCGCAGTCAGGAGGAGTTCGGTGAGCAGCAATATGATGAGAGATTTAGTCCAGAGGTTAAAACTTTTTGAAAGAGGTTAAAAATGCATTAAAATAATATACATCTCTTATTTCATTCAAATTGTCTGATGGCTTTGCAAAAGTAACTGACGACCCCTTTGAGGGTCCTGACCCCACTTTGGGAACCACTGGGTTAGTCTATTAGCAAAGCTTTATGATGCAAAAATAACAAACGCCATATAACCACACCTCGACACAGCACTAGTACATGTTGTCAGGTTGGCTATAGCACTGTGTATACTCTCTCACGTTGTGCCACCCTGTTAAATAGTATTAGTTCACGTTGACTAAGGGATGTTACACTGTTAATACATTTGAATATGATTAATAATCATTCCCTGTTTTCTTTATGGACATTTTATCTTTGTGTAGTTAGATCTTGAAAAACAACCTGTTTCCTTTTGTGTGTAAAAGAAAAGACAAATGAGGTGGTTGTCCTGCCTTTTCTTTCCCCATTTCAGAGAAGATCCACCAGGCCCAAGCTGCTGCTGCCAAAGCTAGGAAGGCTTTACAGCAGAAGCCAAAACCTGCATCTAAGCCTGTGAGTTCCACTCTCATATTGCTGATATTGCTAAATGACAAACTAATAAACTGTATACATCCTGTACACCATGTACAAAACGTGCTAATGGAAAAAGCTGTTCACTGTTGACTTTTATATTTACTATGATTGGCATCAAAGTCAGCTCCGTGTTTGTTTTCCTGTTATTTGTCACTGAGGCATGAACAGTTTGTTGCCGGTGACTCGTGAACTGTGTTTGCATTGTAGAAGTCTGCCCTGAAAGAAGGAGGCTCTAAAGCTTCTGGATCTCTGGAGGCTGGAGCGGACGTAGGCCTCAACCCCTTGTCTCCGAGCCCCCTGACCCCCACCGCAAGCACACCTGGTACCCCTAAATCGCCCATGGCCTCTTTGGCTTCTACACCAACCAAAATGGGCGTCCCTGATACAATGAAGGCCAGCCCTGGGTCAGTGTGACTTTTGACTGGCTTAGTACTTCTTTGAACCCCTTGTGTTCCCCGTGTGCTGAGATGACGATCTACTCGTATACTCTCCCCTGTCACCCGTCTTTCCTCCCCAGGGTCCTCCTTGTATCTCCCCCCTCCATGCCCCAGCTGGGCACCATCCTGCCGTCCAGCCAGGCCGGAGCCGCGGCCTCCCAGCCGGCCACCACCCAGCACGCCGCTCGTATCGTGAGCCACCTGGCAGCCGGCTCTCTGCCTCAGGTGCGGGTGGTGACCACTCAGCCCACCACGGGAGGCCAGCAGGCCACGTTGGTGCACCAGACCTCACACCAGATCTCCCACCAGATCAGGGTGCCCGTCACAGTGGGCACCAAGGGCATTTCTCAGGTAAACCAACAGTGTTTTTATTATGTGATGCAATTTGTTGGCATTTGGAAAATTACAAATATGTTATTTAAGGGTGAGGGGTTGTGAAAGGAAGGCTAATGGAGGTCAGGTCAGAAGGACTTGTAGATGTCCCATCTGAAACTGCCTAAAGGTAGGCTAAAGTCTACAAATTGTGGAAAATTGGGAAAAATTGGGGGGAAAAAACGCACAATGAAAGGTTGCCCATGAACGCAGAGGATGAGACGAATAGTGTCTGTAGTGTCAGACTGAGCTCTGCCAGTAGAACTGATGTTATCTGCAGGCATTGACGCCAGCTATGAACTTCTTTCCAAGGGCTGTAGTTCAATAAGTGTTCAATAAGTCCAGATTTATAATGCCCACATTGTATCTGTGCCCTACACACAGGCAGTGGTGTCGCTGCCTCTAAGGAGTACAGCTGCTAGTAGCCCGGTCCAGGTACCAACTACTCTGTCTGTCTCAGCTGTAACTGTGGCTAAACCTCCAGTACGTTCCCCTGGCAGCCCGGCTAACTCCTCTGGATCGCCCACTCTTCTACAGGGAGTTACGAGCCAGAACATCAAGCAGGTACACTGTTGTTTTTAAAATAGGATATTTATTGAAATCTGTACTCTTTTTAGATACAAGTAGATAGCTTGGCCAGTAATACCCTAGTGTTATTTGTGGGGTTATTTTTCGTGGTTGCCCTGGTTACAATGAGCTTGACCCAGCAGTCTTGTAGCATCTTTTTTATTAGTAGTTTTGAAATGACACATACACACAAATGACACATACTTCAAATTCCTGTAATAAATAAACATTTTATTACATCATTCCTTTCCCCATATAGCTCTAGTAATTATCTTTTAAAGGTCCAGTATATAGGATTTAGTGGCATCTTGCGGTGAGGTTGCAGATTGCAATCAACTGAATACCCCTTCCTTTCCAAGAGCGTGATTAGAACCTACTGTAGCCGTTAAGATACGACTCCAACGAATCTGCCGCTCTAAATAGTTACATTTTATCTTTAAAGTTATTTGGTACTAAATCGCAATCTGCGAGTAGCCTAGAACATAATTGTCGACAAAAATCCATCCACTGTGCCAAATAATAACAATTTGGAAATGTTTCTATAAAACAAAATAACAGTTCAATCCCATACGGGGATCGAATTCGTGACGGCGGCGTTAGTAAGCCAAGACATTAACCTACTGAGTCAGCGAGCTCAGTAGGTCGAGACATAGTTACTGCCGTTAACAGACCGGCTTTCAATTACAATTGGTTGTGATTGGCCAGTCTGCGGTAAAGAGACAGATGAGGCCGGTAAAAACTTGGTTTTGGATTTCGTTGACGGCCTACCAGGTTTTTTCCTGGTATGCCTGATGGCCAGTACAACACTTAAACGTAGAAACGCAAACGGCGCTCTCTAGAGCCAATGTTTGCCCGTTCTGGGCTACTGTAGAAACATGGCGGGCTCTCCTTGGAAGAGTACCCACTCCCTATGTAGATGATGTAGATCTGAAGGGCTCATTCTAAGCTTCCGAAATGGATGTGTCTTGTCAGGTGTCCATTACAGGCCAGCTGGGAGTGAAGGCTTCAGGGGGGATTCCCATCACCGCCACCAACCTGCGTATCCAGGGTAAAGACGTGCTCCGCCTGCCCCCCTCCTCCATCACCACGGACGCCAAGGGCCAGACGGTGCTGCGCATCACCCCGGACATGATGGCCACGCTGGCCAAGTCCCCGGTCACCACGGTCAAGCTCTCCCCGGACTTCTTGGGCACGGCCGCTGGCGGGGGAGGAGGAGGGGGAGGCAAAAGCATTTCGGCCACCCTCCACGTGACCCCGCCCCACACGGCGGCCTCCTCCTCCTGCTCCTCCGCCTCCTCCTCCGGTCCGGCGGAGGCCCACAGCAGTAAGGCGGGGAGCCTGCTGAAGGCTGCCGGGGACACCGCCATCCGCCTGATGCCCACGCTGGCCGTCACCATGGCCGACCAGAAAGCCAGGGCCTTCTCCACCGTGGCCTCGGCGGACTCCAAGAGCGGCGCCACCATCCGCATCATGCCGGGCCTGGGCGTCATCCCGCAGAAGCAGGGGCAAACCATCACCATGGCGACCGCCGCGGGCTGCAAAGGGCCCGCGGCCTCTGCCGGCGTGGCCAGCGCCAAGGGCATCACGGTGGGCCCGGCGGCCTCGGGGTCGCCGCTGACCCTTGGGACATCTACAGCCACCGTGCGCCAAGTCCCCGTCACCGCTACAGTGGTGACCACACAAGCAGTAAGATACAGGAGAAGCATCGTGTGTAGCCATGCTATGCAGCTCCTCATGTGTTACTCCTCATGTGTTACTCCCCCCCCCCCCCGAGAGCTAATGGTCCAGGCCCTGTTTGGATTCAGTGTCTTGCTCAGGGGCGCTGCACAAGGGCTTGAGCCATTATCTTTATTTCCTATGGAGAGCAAGGGAGTATCACCATTGTTTGCAGGGTAGGGTGGGTGAAAGTGAGTCCCCATAAACATGCCACGTATACACAGGCGCATGAGTGTGCTTCGTCTAGTCGAGTTTGTCAAATTGGCATTCAAACACAATGGTGGTCTTTTGCTAACCAACCATGGGATTTCATGGTGTTTTGAGGCAGAAATCTCAATCTGCTCAGGTATTGCGTCACGTATGGTAATACCCTGTACAAAACACAATTTAAAATGCTTCCGAAATCACATGGTACTAGACTTTACACAGATTTTACTTTGTCTTTAAGCACTGGCCTGGGAACCAAGTTGGTTCGCGAATTCGGCAGCAAGGGACAACATCAAAGTGTCTGGCAGGCAGCGAGAAGCTAGCAGGCTTAAGCTCTAACCAGGCTATTTAGGCAGCAAACACTTCATTATCTGACCTTGTTGACCTCTTCTCCTCACTCAACCACAGGGAAAGCTACCTGCTCGAATCACAGTGCCCTTGTCTGTCCTGAACCAACCACTGAAAAGCAAGAGCGTAATGACTACACCAATAATGAAGGGAAACCTAAACACTAAGTGAGTTTTCACATTGTAACAGGCATCGCTTTTTCCTGGCTCCTGTCTAGCAGGATTAACACGTCTCTGTTCAAATTTAAGCCTTAGCAGTCTTGGTAGGAACATCATCCTGACTACCATGCCCGCTGGCACCAAGCTGATCGCTGGCAACAAGCCAGTGAGCTTCGTCACAGCACAACAGTTCCAGCAGCTGCAGCAGCAAGGACAGGCCACACAGGTTAGCTCACTGCACCCTCGTGTCATATGGGAAACACCAGGTTTCTCCCTGAGACTGACTTCACAAATAACAGCTTCCAGGTTGTGACTACCAAATTAACCAACGAGCAAGCATAGACATGTAATGGCTTGACAAATACTTGATTCATTTACTCTACAGTAAAAAATATGGTACTGAACCGTTACAATGCCTTCTGAAAGAAGAAGAGAAGTCAGACGGTAAACTAAAGTCCAGTCAAGTCTATAGAGAACATGGACATAGACATCTTTAACATTACATGGATGGATTTTATTACATGTGCATTTCCAGTGCCTTCCATTTGTAAGTGCGTGCTTACGAAAAGCAGTCAAACTCAATACCAGAAGTTGGAAGCATAAGGTTTGCTCACACTATTGTCAAGTGTCTATTCATTACCGAGCCATGTTTTTCTGTGACTTTTTCCTTTTCACATCTTCCTCTAGGTTCGTATACAGACAGTCCAAGCCCAGCCCCTCCAGCAGCATATGGCAACAGGCTCTCCTAAATCAGTCTCTACAGTCGTCGTGACTACAGCTCCCTCCCCAAAATGCACGCCTGAAGCCCCACCCGCACCTCAACAGTGACTGTTTATTTGAATGCATTTTCAAATTCCAATATCATATGGAGGGTTTAACATTTGAATTGGAAATGTCATATTTTGAATATTGGTTGCATGTAAACACACACTCATAGTTCTGAATATGACATTCCAAATAATGGTGAAAATTGTGTGTGCATATAAACATAGTCAGGGATACTGCCTTAAAAATCAACAATAAAACCATGATCCCACTTCACACCATGTACAGATGATGGCTGTGCTTACCCTGGGAGTACATTGTGTCAGCTAATTCATGTTTTGGCATCAATAGAGTTTGTGGTATAACTATTCATAGACAAAAGGACTCCTAGTTCTTGTGGACTTAATTTAATAACTTGGATGTTTATATTTGGATGCAATTGCCATTAAAATATCTATACTGCTTCTGGTTCATGCTCTCTCAATTGTTATTATTTGAACAATGGACTTTGTCTATTTCTCTCATGTTACATTGTCTCTCATACGGTTTGTAAGGTATACCTTTGAAATGATCCATTTTATTTACATTATAGTTACAGGCCATACTGATCCATTTGCCTACAAAACATGGCTTTTTATGAAATTTAAGGAAAGTCGAAAAACCTGTACAACACATTTATTCTTCATCAGACTCTTCCAGTAGGGCTTTCTGGGAGCTTGAGCTGGACGAGGTCTTCCTCATTCCAATCTCGACATCTCTTCCTTTTACAAGGCACCGCCATGCTGTGCTGTCAGAACAGTAAACAAACAACTTAAAATTAAAGTTTCCTCATTAAGACAAAGGCAAAATTACATACTATTATTTTCTTAAATGGAATGCCAAAATGATCTAATGTTTTTATATACGGTATAGCGTAATTGAGTAAGTGATTATAAGTCAAAGTCAAATCAAAATATACTAGCAGTTCCTTAAACATGAGTGATAAGGAAGTGTCTTGTGACCAGATTAAATCTTAGAAGTTGAGGTGTTCCAGTTTCTTTTGAATTTAAAACTACACACAAAAGAAGGCTGTTTTTGGCACAAGCTAATTTCCTTTTATTGATACACGATCTGTTGGAATGACTCCAGTTATGATTACACACAGCATTACAGCTGAGCTCTGAATATATATACACATACATACACACACACATATATACATATATATACATACACACACACACATATATATATATATACACACACGCACACACACATAATATACTTACAACCAAACTAAGGACGACGTCATGGCAACCACAAACAGAGCCACAGCTAAATGCCAGCAGAAGCACATTGTGATAAACATTATGTTGTCATGTAACTTCAGATCCCACTGAGGTCCACTTAATGGGTACAGCACAAATCCTATCTGAAAGGACAGGTAGTTTGAATGAGGAAATAATCTTCATAATACTGTTACTATCAGATTACATTGGATGTAGTTGCACTTTATCGCAAGGTCAAACATTAGAGTAAATTATTCAATTATTATACAAGAAATAAAATTTTTATACTATTAAAATCTACCAAGAATAAAATAAATATATGTCTTGTTTGGGATTGCTTTGTTACATTTTGAAAAGAGGATTGTATATGCTGTACTTGAAAAGAGGAAATGAAGTCAGGGAATAATTACGTACCATCTCAAAGGTTCCCTTCCCTGGGTCAATACTATCTCTGAGTTCTGTGATATTAGTGTGTTTACAATGTGTAAGAACAATGTCTGCCATTGATGAAACCATGCCTGTTCTTTACCCTGAGAACCAACAACTATCACTTATTAACCCATTGGGTGTGTACAAATCCTTTGGCCTTGAACGGTTGCCTGGATGTAGAACAACATAATATTGTCCGTCAAGCAATGGTGTCCACCCAACCACAGTGAAAGATAAGGAAGTTGCGACATGCTGGTCTTAGCCACGCTACAGTACATAAAATAGGGATTATGACATCACCATTACCTGGTAGAACCAGGATCCCTGGAGAATGAAAAGGCACGCCCTAAACAGCTCCAGGATAAAGTGCTCCCTCATGAACACCTCCAGCATGGTACTGGCTGCTCCACCAAACACCGGCAGTAGCAGCAGAGTGTGGATGTGTGCATCCAGGGGTGGGCGCATATGCACGTGGTAATAAAATAGAAACCCTAGAGAACACAGGACAGCCTAGGGTCACATATAGATGTTGGTGTAAACAAGAGAAATCTTGCTGTTTGTCAAAACATTAAAAAGGGGCCTGCTTTGGACAACCTACGCTGTGGATTTATTTCTGCACTCTATTCCACTCCACTCTCACATACAGCACACGAGGACTGAAAGTGCTTTGTCCAATTGCATGCTTTTATCATTTTTAGAGGCAAAAACAAAAATTCTGCTCAGGTATTATTCATGTTACTGCACACTGCCCTAATGGGAAATTATACTAACATTACTAACATTGTATTAATTTAACATAACAAACAACACACAACACACTCTGGACTGTCCTTTTAACAGTAAGAGGTTAAACTTAATAACATACCTTCAACAAACAGAGCAATGGACAGCGCAAGGCGGTCAATACCGACTGGGACTGATTTGGATGCATTCGTGAGAACACATGCGATGCCAGTGATGCCAAAGAACAGGTACATGGTGCCATGCTGCCAGTTCATCAGCTTGACCCAAGAATTATTTTGGTTGTCGTAAAGATGGGCGTGAGGTCCATCCACCACAAACTGCTCAACCATAATACCTGCCAGAGGAGACACATTACTCACATCTCAGATATGTTGTTTTTGATCATTTAAAAAGTACACTCCTCAGTTTGTGTTTGGAATCGCCCCTGTGGTTGAAACCTGTATTACAAAAATGTTGTTTTGGTTTGGCACACCTCTCTACACCTCCCTCTACAGTCACGTGCACATTTGTGCTCAGTTGTGTTTCCAAACAAACAGTGAGGTGGGGAGAACATTTGGGGTTCTTGGGGCACCATTTACGGAATCAAGGAGTGTACCTTTAAATAATCTAACTGGAAGAAAACAAACCTACGAATGCAGCAAAGATTTGGAATCCTCCCTCAAAATACTCCATTCGTTTGAGAAATGGAGGATATTTCTGTTGTCCTTTATGCTGAGCATTCCTCCAGTAGTGATGGAGAGTGTATTTCAGTGATAACCACAAACCATACAATAGAAAGAAGCTGCCAGGAATGGCATGTCCTCCAAAGTTGGCCATCTTTCTGTAGGAAATATCTCTTTTTGGTCAGTGGAAGACAAATATATTAATTGAAACATAAACATTTTCATACTGTAATACATCTGCATTGAAATATGTTCTTGGACAATGATAAACTGATATTAATTTGTGTACATGGGAATTCAGCACATAATAACTTTCTGGAACAAAAACTACAATTATCATTTGCACTAATTAGCATTAATTTTTCATGAAAATGGACTTTTTCCAATACAAGTCATTCATGGCAGTGTCTGATTTAATGCTTTTACAAGTCTTGAGGACTTTTTTGGAAGGATAGTGTATACTAGCATTATAATATAAGTTAAAGAAGTTTAAATTGCTCCTGTTCAATGAAGTAACGTTTCTGTTGTATTGTCATTAATAGCCTGCCGTGCTCTTAGAACTGGTAAGTTTGGTCAGACTAGTTTTTCTGGACTAGACTTTCACCTTTTTGCATACTGGTATACATTTCCTAAATAAAACTACTAGTAGACACAATCATAAATCTATATTGTCAGACACAATCATATCATACTAAAATTGGCTTTACTCGGATACGCTCAACTACTTCAACAGATACATGTGTTATTTTACACAACTGTCATTTCGAGGAACCTTCATCTCTCCTACAAGTGACTTTTTTGTCCCATGCATGACTTCATCAAGATATAAATGTATTCCTTTCTGTCACTACAGTGAAAACCACAATATAATGAATGGTAAACAGTACTTTCATACCTTATTTGCTGCTACTCCTTTTCAAAAGCTTGAAAAGGTGCTGAACGTCTGAGCCACTTGAGAAGTGAATGAGAACAGTGTAAACTGTGCACAGCTGTTACTTACTTACATTAGCCACACCCATCATTTGCATGGGTTCTTTGGACAAGAACTGTCTCTGCTATTCTCAAGACGGATGCACATAACGTGCTTAGCAGCTAACGGGCAGGATAGTCTAGTGATCTAGGTGTTGGACTCCCAGCTGGAAGGCTGTGGGTTCAAACCCCAGAGATGGCCCACCTGTAAGCAAGATGCTTAACCCCCATCCATGTAATAGCAGCATGTAATTTTAAGTCACTAAAATTTTTAGCAAAATTACAGTGACTTTGATTTAATGATTTGAAAATGGTTTAACAATCATGCATCTATGACATGAATACCATGAGGACAAATCATAAGAAACACACTGAACACATACTGAGAAGAACCCAGATGCGTCTGGGTTAATATATAAGCTCACACCCAGGTTGAGTGCAGGGATAGGCTATTAAAATGAACTTTGCACTCATTGTAATTAAATTTTTATTGCAGCCGTTATCAGTTTTAGTCAGCAGACTCTCAGGTACAGTAAATGGCTTCCAAACAGCTACATTGATACCATTTTCATAATTAACCTTTTTTTTTCAATAAAAAACTCCAATATTTGTTTATTGAAAATGCCCTTTATAATATTATACAGAATAATTTCTTCTCTCGAAATGGGTTCTCAGACGATGGCACTGGTGTCACCAATGGATCTTCTTTTGCATGCGTTTCACAGTAGGCCATCAAATCTGCTGCAGCTTTAGACACCTATATGAAAAGGTAGGGTGTGTGTGTGTTGGAAAAAGATAGCATTTCAGATTTAACCATAGCACAAGTTCCCAACCAAATAAATAAAAAGTGAATACTTATTTTGTAGACACCAAAATCAAGCTTCTTTTGTATACATTTTTGACTGAATACCCCCTGGATTAATATATAAACTCACATTCAAGTTGAGTGCAGTGATAGGCTCACAGAGCTAAATCTCTGTATTAGATAGATAGATAGATAGATACTTTATTAATCCCGAAGGAAATTCAAGCAACCACTAGTATTAGCCATTTGTTTGTACAGTGTTCAGTGTTCACATATTTGAGGGATTCTAGTAGCCTGTTAAATTACATTTTTCCCACTCTACCTATCAGTCATTCAAAGACGTTTGTAATAGAGCCGGTGTCAATCAAATCCTTAGTAGGTGATTGAACCACCTTTAACCAATCAGAATAATGTGGGAATGCTTTTCTAAACACAGGCCATTTGTGGCTGGAATTACCATTGCGGTTCCAACCAGCACTACAAAAACATTATTATTTTGGTCTGAAACTTGTAAGAATGCATGCCCCTCCCACACCTGTCTGCACTCCTCACTACTCTTCTCCCTACAGCTCTCATAGGCTAACGCTGTTCTCCACACCTCCCCATCAAGCAGCCCACACTTTTTTGGACATTGTGATAATGATGTGTAACATCAGCAGTTAGCTGGGGTGGACATTTTGGGATCTCGGGGGCGCAGTAACAGCACCAAGGAGAGTACCTTTAAAAGTATTAACTTACCATCATCCTCTCTATGTTGACTTCCAGTTTTAACTGCTCTACGGTCTTTCGAGCATCTGCTATCTTGGCCATGTTGTTGGACATCCTCAGGTCAGTCACCCTGCATCAACCCATGTAATCAGACAGTACTATGTTAAGACACTGATAGAGCAATGACACACGGGGTTAATAGGGAAATGGCCAAAAGTAATAGTGTGTAGGCATTGCCAGATGACTGTTTCAATTTGCTTGTTTTTTTCTGCTCGCTGGGTCTCAGCTGGAAGTGGCACATAGGGAGAGTCTCTAAGGAGGACAGGGGCAGGTAAGAGCAGCTTTTCCCCATGGGGGGGGGTTGCTCAGAAAGTAAATACAGTAATACAGTAAATTGTACTCATATGTCATTTTACTTTATCATCTTTTTACAAATGCCTGTTTTGGCAATTTCTATGAATTATAAATATTGTGTTAATATTGTTGGATGTAATATTACAATATATTACACATTTTTATACATTGCAGGTCGATGGAAAATAAAATATGAATGATGTTGCCATTGAACATTTCTTATTATTTCTGCAATTATTTTTTGCTGATATATATATTTAACTGTCCTATATTGGCCAGTTATTTAAAAAGCATCAAACAATAAACTAACATTTGCATGCATTCTCTCTGCTCCCAAGACAATTATAAAAAACATAAACTTGCTTGTACATTCTATTCATTGTGTCATTGAACATTAATAAAAAACCTATTTCCAGACATATGTCTATAGCTAATTAAAAAAAGGTATGATTGTATCTATCTTCTGAAGATTGATTAGTATTAATAATAAAATCACTCACCACCAACAAGAATGACAGCTTAAGCGTAGGGGTCCTGCAAGCTTGTTGTGGCAGGACTGGCACCACTACATCGACTCAGAGTTACAAATGAAGTGAGATTAATGTTAACGAGGAGGAGGAGGGCTTAAACAGATTCCCTCCTCAAATACTTAGCTTCAGTTCTGCCCCCATGATGGGCTCAATGCAGCAATTACTGGCAACATGTAGTGTGACCTTCTTCTCTTGACGTCAAGTCATGTGCCTTGCTTACTGCGTTAACATAGCTTGTTTACAGTGTTTCACAAATGGTTAAAGTATTAAATAATCCAATTTTGTTTTTCCATTGTTAGGATGAATTAGAATTCATTTTCATGAATTGCTGAGTACATTTGAACATTGAATGATTTCATAATTTGGCCCCTTGAACTTCCCTGATCATTTCAGAATATTGATAAATGTAGGCACATTTAAAAGGAAGCAGTATTCTGTTTAGCAAAGCTTCTTGTGAGTCGTGACCTATATGGTCGTGGCACCTTCCAGCACCATGGAACTAGGGGCCTTGGGCTACAAGTGAACTCTCTGGAGAGAATGCAAGACTGTTTTCAATGATTCATTTGCATTTATTATAATTTAGAATGCATATTGTAATATATTTTAAAGTACATATTTCAAGTAAAAAATAGCTAATAATTGAATATAATGTTTTATCCCTTTCTATGTCAATAAAAGTACAGAACTTCTTTCTTCTCTTAGAAATTGCTTTTCTCTTACTTGTCCACCACATACACCTTGTCTACAAAATATTTTAAAGCCCCAAATTGTGTAACTGTGTATTTTCGTTGTTTTAGCATTGGGCTTCATTATTATGAATGTATAATGAAAGCTAACAGGATGACTCACGCTGACACTGTTACTCACAATATTTGGGACAATCCTTAAAAAAATACTTTTACATTGTTCCAATCTAAACACTACAAGTAAAGTACCCTGGATCAGTTTGGTAAGTGTGATGTGTAAACGCTGTGTTAAGCCTTTTATCAAGTACTAAACCAAATAGGCTGTTGCATGGTCAGAGCATTTCTTTTAATTATATTGAAGGGCCAAATATGACCCGCGTTACCTCAGAAATAATGTAACTGTTCCATTTACATGATCACATCATGATTTGAAAAGTGATACTGCAACTGTGTGTCAATACAGGGGCAGTGATCAGTATTTGCTGGGTTGCTGGTATTTCCTGTAGAGCTGACAGCAGTAGGGGGCAAAGGAGCAGTGGTGTGAAGTTTAATGTCAAGCATCTCATTATCATGTGTGTCCCACTCCCAGTAGTAACAGACCTATGTGGATCGTTGTGAAAGGGACCACATCACAAAATAAGGCAGCCTGCTTCAACAATGACTCACTAAAGGTAAACAAAAAAAAAACTATCATGAGGTAGTTTATAGCAAATATAATCAAGAATTATACATCCATTTATCCTTTTAGCAACACACACACTTTGCCAATCAAACGGTGTTTTTACAAAATGCAGAGTCACATCTTGCTATAAAGGAGCTTTGAGAACCATATGAGTATAAAAACTCTAGATGTTAAGATATCTATGGAAAAACAGTGTATGACTCAACGGCCTATTTACAGTACAGTCATAAACAGGAAGCCCAACAGAGTCTATAATAACAAAGTGTGGACAAATATATTGGGGTGAAACTATAGCCTTCCACTATATTTAGAGTTGTCATACAGACACAAAGTAACGTTGTTACTCTGTTTAGTATCACATAGGCTGCTATCAATACAGCTGGAATTCAAGGCGTGCACTAATCCCAAAAATTTAACTGATTTCCATCTGCCCCTGTCAGACCCACGTCACTGTAGTGAACCAGTTATTATATGACTACCTCTAGCTACTACTGTCACTATATTACAATTTCATGTAACTTCTTCAAAACTGTGTATTTGACTCCACCTTTTCCACTTCATGTATTGTACTTCAGAGCACTCGAGAGCATCCAGGGATGGGGATGTACCATCATGGTTGGATGTGGGCGTGTACGAACACATTTGCTAGTTCTTTAGAAACCTCTATGGTTAGAACCCGTTATTAGAACTGACTCTTGAGTCGACATGTAGGTTGAAATTCCTAATTTCTAATGAACAAGTTCTGAAATCAAATATTTTCGTGGTATCAACATTGATCTGACGGAATTTTACTGAGAGCACTTTGCCATTTGAGCTATAATCCCTCAAGTTCCCAGTCAGCTAGGAACACTAGGTTGGGAATTACACGGAGAACAATATTTTCATGTGCTAGAGAAAAACGGACTTCAAAGGGGGGCACGGGACGTTCAAAATCCCTTACATAATGCACCGATTTGTTGAGGTTACATAATTTTATTCTCCACTTTTATTAAATTACGAACGTCAACGGCGTTTCGAGCTGCGAGCATGAGTGGGAAGCTGGAATGATAATACGAAGATGGCGAGCGGGGTTGGAAGTGAGTAACGTTTGGTTGAACGCTTGCAATAATTTGCAAGCCCTTTTTACCAAAAAATAAAACGGGTAACGTTGACTAAATCGATGTGTTACGAAGTTGCATGCCTGCCGCCGCTCCCTGCAAGTCAGCATGCATTATCGCAGGACCTCGTCTACGCTTTGCGACGTTGTGTAGCCTACGTTGACAGATCAATGGACACAATCGCAACGTCAATATTTGCTGATTACCGTCAACAATAAAACTTATTTGTACACGCTAGGCCTACAGCCTATTCTGTCAATACTGGCAACACAATATATTGTGGTGATGTGTCAACTGCTACATTACGCAGCAATTTATTACAATCCGCTTAAATATTAAAATTAAATCATGCCATAGGCCTAAACTCGGGAATAGGCATCGGTGAAGGGACCGTGGGCGTGGAGTATGTTAGTAAGGTTTGGTATGTTTTTACCTGGTTACTACGTGTCCATCATTTTTGTCCATCTTTGGCAATATCTCTAGAACACAAGTTGGTAGCCATTGGGCCAACAGAACCATGGTCAGTGAGAGAGAAGCTGTGTCTGGCTACATCTGTTATGAAGAGTGGAGATCAGAACTGGTATGACACTGGATTCTGTTTGTTAATTCATTAAAAACCAGTCCAGCTACATCAGAATAAAATTGTATTTTTGAAATAAACAACTATATGTCAGGTTTTCAAGCTGTCAGTTGTCAAGAGTTATGGAAATAAACTATTTAATTAAGCCAACTAATCTTGTCTGTTAAGTTTGCACCATCTCCCAGAAAATTATGACAATGTTTCTGAATTATTTTTGTGTGGATAAAAAACCAACAGGCTTTTGTGCCTTTTATGTATGAGCACAAAGCAGACATTTAAAATAACAATATATTCAACAGGGTGTCCGTCAGTCGGGCCATCAAACCATTTGCAGAACCTGGGCGCCCTCCTGATTGGTTCTCTCAAAAGGTATGAGAGAGTCAAAAGGCCATGAGTGGTTTCCTTTGAACATTTATTTAATGCTTTCTCTTAACCCGACTATAAACACATGTCATACTTGTCCTTTTGCTCTGTCACAGCATTGTGCCTCCCAGTACTCTGAACTCCTGGAGACAACAGAAGCTCCAAAGTGCGTAGGCTACATCAAGTTACTTTGACTCATTGTTTGCTTTAGTAAAGCAAACGCTTGGACCCACAAAAATCATAATAAAAATGATTCTGATTATTTAAAGTTCCTAAATTCATCTCGCAGCCTCCCACCCCCAAAAGAATCTTTCGACCCGTCCCCCCACATTGAGAGCCAGTTCTTTAGTAGGCACTGAGCTAGATTACTAAGATCTTAGTATGCAATATATACACTTAGCAATAGCTTCAAGTGTATATAATACTGTTTATATAACCATGTTATAAACGCATTCATCTTTTCCTCAGACGAAAGCGCGGCGAGAAAGGTGAAGTGGTGGAAACAGTGGAGGACGTGATCGTTCGGAAGCTGACAGCTGAGAGGATTGACGAACTAAAAAAGTTGATAAAAGAAACACAGGAGAAGCACAGGTTGAGCGGGAGCGCTGCTTTTTTTAACCATTATTAGCACTTGTATTATTGAGATAAGCCAGGTTGGTGAAACGTGGTGGTTTGTTGTTCCTACAGAAAGCTGAAGAGAGAGGCTGAGCTCATTCATGCAGGGCATCTTGATTACAAACTCAAGGAATTGTGGGAAGAAATTCTGCAGTAAGAACAAAAACCTTGTCGTCTGTAATGTTAATCTACATGATGTTAATCTACTTAATCCAAAAGATATCCACATTTGGTTCCATTGCTATAGCTAAGCACTGTTGAAGCATGTTATTTATGTTCCCCAGGAAGAAAAAAGAGGAGGAGGAGGAGGCAGAGCTGAAAAGAAAAACTACAGATGCAGCCTATCAGGGTACGCTTACAATACATTTGTATTACTTAAAAGATTATTTTACGATGGATTGTGGGTCAACGTTTGTATGGCTGAACTGAACGACCTTCACCCTGTGGTCCTTCCAGTCAGGCAGATGGCAAAGATCACACCTAAGCGGGTTCCCGGTGTCTCAGAGTGCAGCTCAGCAGGTCTGGACTTCTCAACAGGAGAAACCTCGCAGAGCTTCACGGATGATCCCGCTTCAGCGAGCAGTGTGAGTTCCCGCTACTTCAATGTGACGTCTCTCGAGAGGCCTATTATGTCATTTGTTTATATTTACTCAATCTGGGAACCCATCGGCTATCTGTCTGACGACGATATACCTCTGGGGGCAAGGGCCAATATTTCTGGGGTTCCGGTGTAACCAGTGGATATCTAGATAATGAAAACAGATATCCGGGCCAAGACTTCCTCTTCCTTGTGATGGTCATTGTTTACAGTCCGTTAAGCAACTTGTGAGCGAGAATGGAGTTGGAGTTGAGTTCGGCTAATCTCTATAAACAGATATCTGCATATGAATGCCGATAAATATTTTTAAAAAGCGAATGAAAAGCTAAATCATCGTGAGACAATATCCGTTTTTTCTTTCTGAAATTGCATTTCGGCCAATGTGGTCCGCCTCTTTTGCTCTCCACATAGACTGTTTACCTGCATGCAACCAAAGCCCGCTCAAACGTGATTGGTCAATACTACTCGGACTACAAACGGATTTCAAATGGACTACAAATGAACGACAGCGGAAACCAGGACGCTTCTGATACCAAAGTCTTGTGCCGTTGCCTACAGATTCTGTATATTCATATGCAGATCTGTTTATAGAGATTAATATTTCCTCGCATCACATTTCACACAGAAATCAACAAAACATGAAAAGAAATGGAAGAACCCTTGGAAAACTTCAAAAACTTCAAAAAGGACAATACAACACAATAACTAACTAGATGATACCCATTGTTAACAATAGTAGAATGAAAGATTGACACAGAAACAGTTTAATGTCACTTGTTTGTTATTGAGATGAGCAAAATAGTGATGAATAGGTGTAAAAAAATCCAGAACAGGCAGATTAGGCAGACTTCAGTGATGATATTACAGGTCAAACTGAAATGAATTTCACCATGATATTGTCAGTAGCTGCTATATTCTTTCATATGCGCCCTGTATTGTTTCCCCAGGTTGCAGGAACAGCCGGATTCATGTCTTTGATGGAGCCTGGGCTGGGAAACGGAGAGGTTGGCCAAGTGTCCTTTCTGGACGACTCTACACAAAAGAAGCTTTTGGGCCAGAAAGCCACACCACCACCTTCCCCGCTCCTGTCTGAGTTACTGAAGAAAGGCAGTCTCTTAACTACAAATTCTAGACTGGTATGCCATTGAGGATTTTTTTATGCCTGGGGCTTTACAGGTCGGTTACAAAATCACTGCATTTTATAGCATGGACACAACACTGAAACCCAGCTGGTGTCTCTGTATCCTAGATTGGGGAGGGTGATGTGTCTGGTCATCTGACACATGACCTACAGCTGGCTCAGCTCAGTCCGCCTGTCTTGCAGGCAACAGGTAAATGTGCACTTGTACACAAACGCAGCGTGCACAAACCATTTCTTAAGCCAGTTACGCATACGTTTTACTCTATATTTTTCATCATGCTGCTTTATTCATAGGTCTATGTGTGCTGTCCGTGTAGTACCGTGCAAGTATTGCAATAGGTGTTTGTTTGGTGGCTAGTTTAAGGCCTCCACTGCGTTGTGTGTGCGTGTGTGTTTTGTGTGTGTGTTTGTGTAAATGCTTGCATGTTAGGTGCCCCTACGTTGTCTCGTCTCCTGGAGGCTGGTCCCACCCAGTTTTCTGCCCCGTTAGGTTTCATTGCTGGTCCTGAATCGGTCCCTGATGCCCCCTCAACGGCTGCCACTTTTGGTCCTGTGACCTCCTCTGTATCACTGAACACAGGTGCGTCCCCTTTACCACACAGTGACAGTGACAGAGAGAGAGAGAGAGAGAGAGAGAGAGAGAGAGAGAGAGAGAGAGAGAGAGAGAGAGAGAGAGAGAGAGA
>JAOEHI010051106.1:0-16084 GCA_025447815.1 Percopsis transmontana | reverse complement strand
TCCTCTCGCCCATCCAGAGCATGCACCCGACGAGCTCCTCCACGCCCCAGACCCGCCGCCCCCGGCCGGCGCGCCCGTCGCCCCCGCGCACGAATCCACTTTACACAAGAAGTTGGGTGGCAGTGGATTGGCCCAAAGTTGTGTAATACCCAATAATACTGGTGGGAATGAGACAAGGCATCTGTGGCTCGGCTGGGGCATTACAGAAAGGTCTGCTGCCTCACTGTCCAACCCGGATTCAGGCCACTGCTCCCATTCAGCCCTGGGGACTGGAACTAGTGGGAAGTGAGGGAGGGAGGGAGGAATGAAGGGAGGACGATATAGAGGGGGTGACTCATCAATGCAATGGAGTCTGTGTGTGTGTGTGTGTGTGTGAGAGAGAGAGAGAGAGAGAGAATGAGAGAGAGAGAGAATATATGTTTCCTATTCTGATGAATAGGAAACATAAATTGTCCTATTCTGATGAATTGAATCCATAAATTGTCCTCTTTTTCACACTCCTGATCCAGGTTTGACATTAGCAGGTTATGTGCACACTATAAATCCATGTGCTAGAATGTATGAACACATCAAAATGTAGCCCACAGCGTAGATTAGTAGCAGTGTGGAAACATGGTCTGAAAATGGATAGGATTGTTACAACAACAATGTTGAGAGACCTCAACAGCAGGAGATAGAGAGAGAGAGAGAGAGAGAGAGAGAGAGAGAGAGAGAGAGAGAGAGAGTGCCAGAACAGGCGAGTCCAGACGGTTCCTGGCCTGCCCGAGCCCTTCCACTTTGAAGGGTGTATTGTTGGCTGCACTTTTCAGGGCACCGCTGACTGATGAGGCTGGTTTTAGGACCGTCATCTGAGGCTGAAGTCTCAAAGCCCGGCCGTCTCGGACTCCGTCGACGGTTCCCTTCCAGTCATATTCTTCACTGAACCCCCTTTCGCAAGCCCCAATCCTTCCCTCTCCTTCCTTCTCTCACGTTCCCTTTTTCCATTTTCCATTTTCCATCCCCTCCTCAGTGTGCCTCTCCTAGCACGTTCCAAGCAGATGTTACATGTGAGAGTGTGGACTATTTTATGTGTATTGCGGGGGGGGGGGTTATAGAGATTACAGTCCTCATCAGTTCAGAACGTAAGGGGATTTCATGCCTGGGTGCTCCAGTTTATTTTCTCTCTGATCTCTCCGGAGCTGTACAGCAGAAGATAACTACTTCCTGTCAAAGGGAAACAATAAAACGGTGACAAAATTGTGACAAAAAAGGCTTCTGAAAAACAAAAAGCAGCTTATCTTTATATTTGTGAGCGCGCTGGCACTGTGAATTACGTTCAATGGATCTTTAGCACTCCTGTAAACAATTGCCGTCGTGGAAACATTTTCACACATAAAGTCTTACGCCGGTTAGAGGGGGATTCATGGAAAGGGTGAGGTAGCACTTTCCAGAATCTTCCGAAAATTACGAGGAGGGTGGGAGGACAGAGGGAGGAGGCTGGAGAGGGCAGAGGGGATTGTCTTCTCTTCTGGGAGCTGCTGGCAGCTATTAAGCCATACAACCCACTGAAAACATACACCCAGAAACTTGTAAAAACCTACGGAGGCAAGCAGCGTGTCTGTAATGTGCAGTTTCAGAAAGAAATAATGACTTAGGGGAATTAAGAGTGAATTAAAAATCTCTGAGGCCAATTTGATGTCATTTGTACGCGGAGGGGTGTACGCCTTTCACCCCGCCATTTGGCCCATGTGACGTGATGCTGTAAATATACTGGGGAGATGGGGTGACTGGATGAACACAATATTAGTTATTAACTTTTCAAATGATTGATATATGAATGTAACCTATTCCTGTGTGGCCAGGTTGCAGTGACTGGTCAGATTTTACTCCCTAGCTCAAATTTCTAGTAAATTTCTAACATCTTTTCACAATTAGAAATATTGACTATAGCGTTTTCTCAATGATCAGTTTAACTAGTCATCCTCTATGGCTGTAAGAAGTGGTTAATGCCCCCAGCCAGTTTTTACAGCCATATAACTGAAATAACACAAAGCAGCAGTAATGAATAGTATAGTATGACAGTACAGTATATAGTATTAGTCTCATTACAGTACTTATTCATAATATGAAGACATAATGAGTCACAGTGAGGTCATCTTACTGCTGAATTATGGACTGCCATGCTGTGTAAGAACTGTGTTTTTTGTCAGCAACCCAAGACATCAACCCCAATCAGAAAGGCTTCTCAGGTAACAGATGGATGCAGTGTTAGCTGATTCCCTGGCAGAGCCGTTTCACTGGGCCGCTCACAGCTCTTCGTCTTCTGAACAAACTGAACGGCTCTGGTTTAATCTTCCTTACGATTCCTATACAAACGTGTCTGTATACAGTATGTTAGTATGTGCACTGATATAGAAGCAAATAATGTGTCCGTTTGGCATACTGAGGCTTTCGATCGAACTCAACATTTTTATGTAGGAGGTTACAGTGTCTTACAGAGTCTTATGGTGGATCATGATGAAGAAAAAACAACAGCCAAGTGGGATAACCAGGGCAGCCAGAAACATTCAACAACACCCTAGTACCTGGATCTCTTGTGGAATAATGCAACATTCTTTCACAGGATATGACATAATTTGGTGTTTTTTTAATGACATAAGATGCTGGCGCCAATGCCTTTGTAGTGTTTTACGTAACTGTACAGATGTCTAAAATTAAGATGTCCTCCTTTGCTTTTCCAAAAGCATAGCAGTGGAACGACAGAATAGGCTACAGCAGATGTCTTTGACAGAGAACTGAAGGAATTGCAGAAATAGCCATCTGGATCGCTCTCAATCAGTTTCTCCTTTTAATAAACGGTAAACGTTTGGACCTACTAAGTCATAAGTCTGACTTGTGTTGCAATACATCAATGTAGGCTTCATTTTACTCCTAGATTTGCTGCCACAGTGAACGGCACAATTTAACCGGCCTACCTACAGTACATAACAGAAAATTCCCAGTGCTGGATAAATACTGTACAGCATAATGCTGTAACATCGACAGGAACGATTGCAAATCATACAGTACAAGCGGTGTACAAATGATTTGTATGCTAATGCTGGCTGCCAGCTCTTCAGGTTGGACGGAGAGAAAAGAAAGGGAAAGAGAAAGCTAGAGGGGAGGAGGTCACTCTTTTATTTAGGCTGCATAAACAAAGGACGGGCTGTGTTTAAGTTGTGGCTGGACAAGCCACACATTGGCCTTCTCCTTTCACTGTCCCTCTTCTTCCACTGTCATTTAAAGGACACACATAAAGAGACACACAAAAATGTTTGGTAAGTTTAAACCCTGTGATTCTTTCAAAAAACCCGACACAGAGACAAATACGTTTTATGTGCTTATTACACACAATGTGTACACATGTACACGCTAATGTTCAATTAGTCCAAGCAAGAAGTCATTAACACTCTTAGTATCTCTCTCTCTCTCTCACTCTCTCTCTCTCTCTCTCTCTCTCTCTCTCTCTCTCTCTCTCTCTCTCTCTCTCTCTCTCTCTCTCTCTCTCTCTCGTATTTGCATTCTGTCCCACACACAGTTTGTTTGACAAGCCTATCAGCTGTGTGTGGACAGGGCTAAATATTTCCTCCTCATTTCCTCTGGGGAATTTAAACTTTTAAGGACCTATAGGTTACTACGAGCAGCAGTGCAGCTGTTGCTGATAGGGGAATTTTTTTTTTGAAATGGTTTATCCGACTTAAGATTGATTAACAATTAAATGTATCATGATTATCCTTTTGGTATGAATATTGCGTCACATGTCATAGGCAACTCTTATAGGGGCCTTCTCTGCCAAACAAGGCTGTTGCAGAGTCCTGCCAATCATCAGTCTAATGACACTGAAATGCAGTGACCAAAAAGGCGTTATCCCAGACACCATAACACCAGACTGTGACACCATGCCCACTCCACTCTAACAAAGAACATTAATACAGAATAACTGTAAAGAAGTATTTAAAAAAATAACCCATGCAGGTAGCTTTTACTGGTGCACCTATACTTATAAAACCATGTTAATGTAAAGTACTGTACTTGCCTTATTCTGAAACAGAAACATTCGTTAAAAGGTACACTCCTCGATTGAATTATACCTCAGAACCCCAAAACTGTTCACTAAAGGGTGGGCAGGGCCGTGGAGGGGTAGAGAAGGTTGTGAGCCTAGAGATGCTATTGAGGGAGGGGTAGTAAAGTGGTGCACACCACTCAGCATTCAGGTGAGGCTAGTGATCCAATGCTGCTCAATGCCAGTTCATTTTGTTGATTCGTTCATTTTGAGTTAGTACTGTATGTATAGAAGTTTTTCGAGTTTCATCTTTTGAGCCGTTGCCATAAAACCATAACTTCCAGATCACCAGTGTCATGCTAAGGAGTTGGGGAAGGAAACAGGACATACCACTGAAGGCTCGGTACCAATCATACTTGAGAATGATTCGATCAAAATAATTGGTTCATTCCCAGTACTAGTTAAAAATCAAAGCAACTGCATTTATGTCATGTTGGTTTTAAAACAACGAACGTGATTCATGTTAACATAAAGTGTTGCATATGTGTCCAAATCTGAAACAGAAGGATTAGCTAAAACTGCTGATGTGCCTGTATTACCATTACATTGACACCAGCTATTGAGAGAGAGAGAGAGAGAGAGAAATAAAGAGAGTGTGTCTTCACAGATTAGATTGAAGGTGGAACTCATTGTTGGAAAACTATACTTAGTAGACCTCGTCCCGCCCCCATATTTTGTCTGCCCCCTCCCTAATGCACACACAGATACGTCTTTCCTGTATTTCCCCCTTAGCCTATCCTATCATGTAACAGTACAAACATATGCTCGCTGCTGTGCTGACGTGTGCAGGCCCTGGGTCCGCAGGGAGGGTGGGGGATACACGGTGCACTGAAAAAATACTAATAATTCTTCTGCCTCCTTCCACTTTTCTTCCCGTTTTCGTTTCTTGCGTCAAATCTCTTTGGCTGGTGTCGACTTCGCGCTCCCTCCCTCCATTCCTCCCCCGTTCCCTCGTCTTCAGTAGCTAGCCATCTCAGCATTTAGCCTAGCATAACTTGAGCACCGCAATCTTCACAAATACACGCCTAGTCTTTGTCTAGTGTTTAACACTTTATCGCCACTTCTTTCATTTCATTTGCTGTTTCCTTTTTTCAGGGCACTTCCTCGCTTTCTCGTGTCTCTCTCTCTCTCTCTCTCTCTCGCTCTTACCTTGTCTTTCCCTACCAAAGTTACATTTGAAGCAGCGACCTGTGGGTTGAAACAAGTCGAACAGGGACTGTTTGCGAGATGTATTTAAAACGAACAAAAGTCCCTGACAGCTGCACATTTGTCTTGGCGTCTCCATTTGAAAAAATTCCATCCCTCCCTTTCGCATCATTTGCCTCACGTTCTCACAACTCCCCCTTTTTCTCTCTCCACCCGTTTACCTCCTTCCTTGGCTCTCCTCTCTCAGTTTATTCCTGTTCGACAGCCTTTCCCCCCCATCACGATTTGTTCTCTCTTCTTTCTGCTTCTATTGATTCCACTCGTTTGCACTACGCTTCCTCTCCTCCTTTATTTTTCCTTTTTTTTAATGAAATAAAACAAGCATAAATTGTCCACTTGCGTTAATAGCTTTTAATAGTATTTTTATGCTTTTATGTTGGCTATTAAGCAGTGGTTAATACAGTAACTTGCAAACACCACTGCTTTTTGGAGGACTACTAGACTACGGCTTTACGATAAAGGTCAGAAGCGAGAGAGAGAGAGAGGGGAGAGATGGGGCGTGAAGATTGAGTCATACTGACTGACGGACAAACCGACATCTTAAAAGAGATTTAGGAATGCATGTCACGGCTGTGTCCAACAGAACTGGGAAACAGCTCCGTTGAGGCTGGTTTTCTTGGAGGGACGTCTCGTGAGTAGTTTGCACGTTGGGGGAGGGCGTTGACTCGATGGGAGAGTGGTTCTGGGCTCTGGGATGAGAAGCAGACCCCTCAAGTCGTTCTAGGAGGGAATGTAAACAGCAGGGTTTTAAGGGAATAACTTGTGTTATTTTTTCTTGTTCTGCTATAAATGAAGTTAAGTGGGATTATGATAAAATGCACTGCAGTCTGGTATAAGTTCCTAAATCTTCTTTAAATATCCTTAGGAATCGCTCATTGGATAGCGCAATTAATCATCAGAGCCATAAGGAAACTTTGAACTTTTTTATTACAAAGTTGCAGCAGATGTGACATATAATTCCATACCATGTCGTGTAAGTGTAAAGCACCATCTTCTGTTGTTACTTTTAGCAAGCGACAGAAGTGCAAAGCAATCATGTGCTGTTGGGTTTTTACTTAGCTTCTTGGATTTAAACAGGGCTCTAAATCATGCCTCAGGGGATGATGAGGTGCTCTGGTTATCTCTAACGTCTGCCGAGACTGTGGTTGTGGAGAGTGTCTGTGGCCACGGCACTGAATGGTTTGTTTTTAGCCATAGCTCTTGGAAGGTGACGTTCAATTTGCGTGTCAGGTGATGTGAAATTATATTGACTTATGTAAACAATGTGCCTGCCAGGGACATAAAAAAATGTTTTAAACCACGTAGGGCAAACCCAGGAAGAATGTTGTGTCATATTTATTTGACTTTAAATGACTAGATGGGATAACCATGCCATTTTAAAGTGTGACAAGAATTCACAAGAATTTTCGTTTTGGCAAACCAAGTCTGGCAAGTTTTTCTAATCGCAGAAACACATGCAGACCATCTTCCAGTGTGTCAGAAGGCTTTAGCGCGTAGCCTTCCGTGTCCATGTCTCTCCCTTTGCTCTGGTCTCCTAGCCTGCTTACATAGGGAGACAGGTGATTAGTTCATTCCCTACACTGCCCCCGAACCACGCACCCAACACACACTCTCTCTCTCACAGACAGCGCTAAAACCACACACACACCTCCATAAAGAGTTATGGTAATGCTGGTGTGTATACAGTAGACAACACACACACACACACACTATTAAATCAGTCAATCGTAAGTTTAAAAGGTAAAGTTGCAGAAACATTTTGAGAGTTCAGATCTTTGCAGTCTTCCTTGTACTATCTGCCTTTCAGGGAGGTGGTTTTTTGGATTCCTAAACTTGTCACCTATCTCCTCTTTCCCCTACCAACGCCTCGGGTCAAGGCAGAGAACGGCAGGTCTGCAGGGTTAAGTTCTGACATTAGCAGCCCCTCCCCTGCAACTTTCTGGATACCATTAAGGTTTGGCGAGCACAATGGGCCAAAGAAGAAATGGACCATATCCAAGTCCACAGGAATAAAGTTCACAAGCAAAATAAGAGAAACAGACACATTGCACATACTGGTCTATTATTCTCATGTGAGAGTTTTTCTTGTTCGGTTAGCTGTGCCTTCCCTTCACTGAAATTTGGTCATAAACTAAAATGAGAAAAAAATCTGTCTGACTGTTCATTAAAAGTTGCTAGCATTCATATGTTCAAAATCCAGTTTTCAGGCCAATTTGCTGTAATTTCAAGCGCGGATGCAAGGTGATTGGCTACATTTCCTTCCTATTTTTTTGTATTGTGTGATATTGCTTGTTTCTAGGCGTGTGTTGATTCTTTCTATAAAAATGTCACATGCTCCAGGCCAGGGCATTTAGTTCTTGCTAATGAGCCATCTTTTAACAACTAACTGTAAAGCCAAGAACTATATAATTTTTGTCATGGAAGTTTTTGTCACAGTGTAATCGAAAAGGGCAAATAACTGATTATTTATTATTATTTAGTTATATATTATTTTGGCCGTTATCTGTTTTTTTATATATAATGTTAGAGTACTAATTGACTTCTAGCCCATATAATGTAAATTATTTCAACATATTTTCACTTGAAAATTATGAAATAGCGGCTCAAAAATGAGCAGTTATAGGTAAACTGTGTATAATGTTTAAATGTTTTTGGAATTGAATGTTTTGCCCTGTTTTGTAATGATCTAACTTGGGGATTGGTATAGGAGAGCCTAAGGCGTTTGTGGTAACATGGAATATCGACTACAAAATAGACAAAAATAGAGAAAAAAACATATTTTTTTTAAAATGTCAGAGTATACAGTGATTTGGATGAAATGTGTCTTGCAAGATATCAATTCAGACTGCAGATGAAATGCCCTTTGGGATAGTGGGAGAGTGCTGACGTGGATCTTTGGACTGGAGAGAGAGGATACTTTGCTGTTGAGTCATCCCAGGCATATCCTGGGCAGACTGGGGGCCTTTACCCGCCTCCCTGGTACTCCCCTGGGTCTTTTACTCTCTCTGGCTGGGATCACTGTGGATCCTGAGGGACGCCTGACAGATAAGCTGGATGCCACCTCTCCTGGGGGGGGGGGCAGGGGGCATTTCTAATCGAGGCAGGGGGTTGTGCACCCCCCCCCAGCAGGAAGTTGGCTCCGTGTGAAACTCGAGAGGCCTCCCTCTCCGGGAGATGGAGGTCAGCGATTGGCCGATACTTGAGAGAGCAGGCAGACAAACAGGTGTGGGTCTGTTCTCTATAAACCAACTCCAGAGACCCCCCCCCCCCAACCCCCCACCATCGCCCCCGAGGAGGCCTGACACCTTCACAGACATGCACTCACACACCCTCCAGGTGGGTGGGCTCACTGTTTAGTGAAACAACAGGAAACACCATGGCTGTCAACATTTCAGCATTTGGGGTGTTCAGGGGATCGAGGTTCGACTCTGACTTGAAGACCTCTGTGGGCGGACCCATCTTACGTTGTTGATGCCAAAAGGGAGTGTTCTCCATTCACTGCCATGCTCATTCAAAGCCATTACACTTCGCCAATAGGCTGTTGCCAGGGTGTTTTCTACTATATTACAATTTGGTCATTTAGCAGACGCTTTTATCCAAAGCGACTTACAAGATATAATAATATATATATAAGATATAATATCTAAGATTATGTCAGGGAAAGCACACTGTCCATCGTTGCCTTGAAATGATATATTTCTTTTAAAATATACTAGCCTATAATCAGCCAATAACTGATGCCTTTAGTCGGCATCTTGGAGAACCATTTCAAAATAAAAGCCACCCAACTCAGCGAGTGTAAATCCCAGAACAGTAGGTCCAACTTTAATTTTGACGCATGGTGGAGATATATTACGTAAATGCGTCAGGAGTCCTAGATTCCGCCCCATGGCTGTCTTCAATGTATGTCAATGGAACGAACGGGGTTGTTGCTTCTAGGTATTCTAAAGTTCTATGGAGGTGTTTCTATACGGTGTTGGTATATCACTTTGCTCACTGCCATTCTTTCTGCCCAGTGTGTAGGACTGTAAGAGGGTTCCCATGAAAATTAGGTCACCCAGAGACACCTGGACGCTGTGATAGTATGGCCGATAATTCCTCCATCTATCTTCAGACAAGGCAGAACTTTATTAGGCTTTACTGTGTTATTAGGGTCTTATAGCTTATGGAGGCCAAATACGGCCCAGATTCTGTTGAAATCTCTCAGCTGTGTAGGCTATGTGCCACATTTGTCTACAGTAAAATCTGATTTAACATTAATCTTTTACACACTCGTTCTCTTTCCATCTGTTCACCCATTTCCGCTACTCTGCTCATTCGCCTCTCCCACTAGATTCCTTCTCCATCTTTCTGCAGTTTGCTCCTTCGTTCTCTTAACCACCCCTCTGTAAATGGAGGCTCTGGGGCGGTGGGAAGGCTGTTGGGCGCTTGCAGGACCCCAGCTCCCCTCCATGCTAACGTGTTCACCGGCTGGAGAGTACATTCTTTCCCCCCCTCTGCTGGCCTCACGGGTCAAACAGAACCAAACCTCCTCAAGCTCCAGTCGATGCAAGCATCTGACTCCGCTAAGCTCACTGGAGCAGACGCTTCAGATGTAGAGGTGGTAGAGGTGGGCAGACATTTTTTGTTGAATCACACTTTCCAGCTGTTTCCCAGTCACCCCCCCCCCGTGTTTTTTTTCCAGGTACTCCATGAAGGAGTAAAGGAGGAATATGAGGAAACGGTTTAAATAAAAACACGTGTGGAACACTAGTAAAAGTGAGCGTTTCCGACGCAGACGCTTGATTTATGTTTATGCCAGCTAAAACATGAAAGATGACAAAAAGGAGGAATAGGAAAGACTGAGGAGGAGGGACGGGTAGTGTGGGAATGTTGCACAAACAATTGATGCAGTTCTTTCAAGCATATTTTTCTCTCTCACACACACACACACACACACACACACACACACACAAAGGGCCAAACAGGCATTAAAACGTGCAAACATGTCCTTGCACAGCTGAATAAATTCACTTTGAGCAGATCTGGAGAGCGTTCATTGACCACTCTGTTAACATCTGTTTGTAGGGCAAGTTTGTTTACTCTATTGTAAGACAGCATAGGGCTGCATCTTTCTCAGTGTTCATGGCTCACTTGCAGTAAGTAATAGTCACATACCTACATGCACGAAACGTTCACACTTTAAAGGAATAGTTCCTAGTCACCCATAATGTGTAAATATTATTTTATTTATATTTTGCCAGATACATGATAGATTCCTCTACAGTGATCCTCCTGCGAGAAAGTACATGTACATGTACCTAAACATAATCATTCTTAAAGCAAGCATAATTCCAAGTCCGTCTTGACAAATGTTAAGGTAGTACTGTATTTGCTGTGCCTAGATTCTCGTATCATTCCAGCAACCTCATGTCCAGCCAACAATGTGGCTTTAGAGGGAGGGGTAGAGAAGATGTGAGCCCGTTAGCTTTTTAGGGGGAGGAGTAGAGAGGAATGGAAACCACTTAGCGCTCATGTGAGGCATGCACACAACAACAACAATATTTTTGTTAATTCCAGACACAAACAGAAGAGTGTACCTTTAAAAAGTTTGAAATGGCGGCCATTGTGAGACAGTGAATAAGTAATGAATTACTGTGGGAATGAGTCACTGGGCACTTAGGGAGACATTCCCATTGCTGTGGGTTTATACGGACCCCAGTAATTACAACATGGACCCAAGCAAATGCAGACAAGTCTGAAGAGTTCCAACAGCTGCTAGATAGAAGACAGTACTCTGTAAATGGAAATACGAAGCAGAAGTAGAAAGAAAGCCCTTGTTTCTTTCCCTGTTCCAGGGCCTATTTTCTTGCAAATGTTCAGATTAATGTTTGGACATGGTCTTGAATTTGCAATGTGGCATCAGACTGGGGTCATGACGCCATACCAGGAACATCAACCTGGCTCTCCCTTCGGGAGGTGTGTGTGTGTGTGTGTGTATTTACCTGGTGTAAAGTATGCTGTCCCGCCATGTGTAGCCTACCTAATGCAAACACAAAACACAGAAATTCAATTTCACTGATTTTAAAGCGATTTTTAAGGTGCTCTGTGTGGTAGAGGGATATACAGAGAAAATAGCCCAAACCAAAAACAAAAAAATATAAAAGTTTGATTTATTTTTACTACCATAGCTTCACTACAATTATAATATACCACCTCAAATAGACTGCCTTCGCTTTAAGTTTGCTTTAGGTACACTGTTGGGTTTAAGTGCTCTGTAGCTGAATGTATTTTTTGCCCAGTTGACCTTCATTATAACTGTAGGATTGAAGAGAACTTGCACATTAACTCAAGACGTGGTTTGGCAATGTTTCTGCTGTCTAAGGTAATGTAGACCTCTTCCTACACATGCCAGGACCTGAGAGATTGGTTGGGCTCATTTGTTTTCTACTGCCTGGGGTCCTAAATGGCCGGGGTAATAGGTCCATGCTATCAAATGGAGCGGGGTTGTAGCGGGAGGAGCAAATGACAATGGCATTCAGCAGGAACAGGATAGCCAGGTAATTCCTCTGCCTTTTATCTCACTCGTAGGGAAGAGCACTGCATCAGCGTACCTCTCTTTATCCTCTCCTGCTTTTCATTGCCTTTTAATCTACAGTTAGATGTGCGCCCACTCAAACAAATGCACTCTTTTTCATTTGGTCCGATGACACGAGAGCAACCCCCTGATTTCCAGTCGCACTGCTGACTGGTGAGTGGATAATGAGATAAACCGGAGGACTCCTCTAAGAGTAGGTACCAGGTTCTTTGATTATTTTAGCAGCATAATCACAAGCAACAGAGGAGACTCCAACGTGCTCCTGGAACTGCCCAAAAACATCGGCTCGGGTGTCACGAGGCTGAGCGGGTCCGGCAGATCACGGGGGACTGGGTTTAGAAAAGAAAAACAAAAAGCCAGTGAGAGAGAGAGAGTGAGAGAGGTAATTTCATAAAACATAAAACCTTGGCTGCCTACAGGATTCTGTTCCCTCCACACATTTCTTGATTGATAATTACTGCCATCTGTCGTCCCACAGCAAGAGGCTCTCAATAGGAGCACGTGAGAGGCATATGTAGAAGTATAGTCTTTAAAGCAACACTCCTCGATTTGCGCCTGGGATTCCCCTTGTGGCGGAAACAAGCGTTACAATAACTTATTTTGGTTTTAACCTCCCACGCCTGTGTGGATGGCACTCATCTCTACTCCCCCCTAGGACCAGAGCTCTTAGGCTCACACTGTTCTTTACCCCGTTTCACTGCACTGTAGCCTGAGTTATAGTCTGTGTGAGCTGCATGGGGGAGGACAATTAAAGTGCTGGTGGTGCTAAAACAGAATCAAGGTGTGTACCTTTAATGTACCTAGTGGTGGAGCTACTCAGGAATGTGGCACAGACCCCAGCTACAATGTAGATTGGGTGCAGACCATTAACCCCCACAGCCATGACATGCCATGTTTTACGGTGTGGCTGGATGATGATGCACTCAGTTTCCCAATACTGCTTGAGATCAAGATGTAGCCTCACAAACAACAGTCCTCCAGTGCTACAGTAATTGAAGGAAGAGGCCTATAGCCAAGCAGGCGAGGACAGGGAAAATATATTTTGCTCAGCAAATCAAACTAGGGGGAGCTATGAAGTCGTCACTAAGAGCCAGCCTCATGTCTAGTTTTGAGCACTACCCAGGGATTTGTTACAGAAGTTTTGACACAGGGCAATTAAAGTAACTAACTGACTTCATGTAAAGATTATATCAGGAACATCATAATGGCTAACATGTGTTTTTTCACATCCGCTAGGATTTCTGAAAGTTTACGAATCATGTAGGCATCGCGTCAGTTGAGAGATGTGTACTGTATGTATGTTTTACTTCTTGATACTTGTCCTTGTCATCTACGTTGAGGCAACATCTAGCTTGAGGCATGTAACACAGTCCGACATCTGACATGACTAACCTTCTGTAGCTGAGCCAGGCACCATGGAGAGGCCTTACTACCTAAAGACCTCTCCCCTGGCCCACAGCCCATATCATCGCCTGGTGATCCACAGCAGACCCTCTCCCTGGTACTCCAACCAGGCATTACTCACCCTTCGAACACGGACAGATTCTGCACAGTCTCTCAGTACATTGTTGCAACTCTTTTACAATCCCCCATCTGAATGGAGGAGTGGAAAATAGCACTTGTACAGAAGGGACAGAGGAGGGAAAATTCGAATTGTGTTGTTTGATTGAAAACAGCTTGCTGGTGTTCATTACCATGATGTTTTGAGGATAGCAGGGGGAGCAAGGCTGATTTAAGTCCGCAGCTGGGAATTATTTTGTTCCTCGGGCTTAGCTAATATTCTGAGAGATGATTTATAAACCCACAGCTGTGTGTATAACTAGCTCATCAGTAGACATGTTCCTGTCGCAGACAAACAAAGGTGTCTCCGGGCCGTGTGTAGAAAGCGAGTCAAGGAAAAATCCATTTGCTGTAGTGTGGCTAATGTTGATACTAGCGCCAAGCGGTTGCCATGGCAACCGTTTATTCTTCTATCCTGGGCGAAGGTGAGCGCAAGACCAAGACCGGGATTAACATGACACAACCCAAGGCCCCCCGTCAGAAGCAAAGCTCTGACACAAGGCCCACAACACTGACAGGGACAGGGACATGTATTACAGCCCAGTAATAACTCACAGAGAGGCAAACACAATAACATGGAAAAAAGGATTAAGAAGAAAAAAAATCTGAATTTCCACATTGGTTTTAGCGCCATGTTCAACAAAACCTTTTATCATAATTTCATGGCTGGATCGAGTGAGGCAGCCCAAATAAAGGTGTGGTTATGTTCGGAAATTACCCCCGATGCAACAACGTAGACCTATTTTACTTTTGCTGATTAGTCGGGTCAAATGATGCCATGTCTCCTAAAAAAAACAAAACATGCTACGTCTCTTTTACTTCATCGTTTCTGGCAGCTTGTGGTAAGCCATTCTTCTAGCAGTCTCCTTGGGGAATACTCCAACGCAGGGAAGGAATTTATCACCCTGTGAGTCAGGTCTTTTTCCACTTTTTCAGGACTTGTTCGGACCACTGGGGGGGGGTCCACCAAACCATGGTGACGTCGACGGGGGGAGGGTTACAGTCCAGATATGGAAACACATCAACACATCTCACAGGGGGCAGAAAACATGAGAGGATAGTGGAAATGTGTGTCATCTCGGTGAGGGCTCTGTGTGGGGGAATGTAGCGAGTGATAGAAATTGGTAGCAGGCAGAAGGGAAGAAAGAGGAGGGGTGGGTGAGCCACGGACGGAGAGGGAGTCATGGGGGGAGGGGGGATTCTGGTGGTTACGCATCCATGGCCTCAGCGGAGATCGGAGAGCGAGTCGCTACTGTAAGGCTGTGGTCCGCTGTGCTCCACAGGCTCTGCTGGAGACTCACAATCAGACCCTCTTGGCTTGGTTGGCTGCTTATTGGGCACAGTGGAGACAATATCAGAGAGAGAGAGAGAGAGAGAGAGAGAGAGAGAGAGAGAGCTAGTGAGATAATATGTAAAGTGAGGAGATGAGCTCTCTCTCTCTCTCTCTCTCTCTCTCTTCTATCTTTCCTTCTGGATCGCCCTGTTGCGTAAACACATGTGGACGTCCTCTTCCCACCATATTCTCTCTTCATATGCTTCTTTCTACCCTTTTCTCTGCCATCAATCTCACTTTCCCTCTTTCCCCCCTCTGTCCTAAACTGTGACGGTTCTGTTTTTCCCTGCATGCATTGCAGGCAGGAACCTGGCACAAAACATTGCGTGAAACCAGCAAGAGGCCGATATGAGGATGAATGAGGGGTAGGAATTATGAGAAATACATTATGGTTTTCAATAAGAGATGACATGAGAGTAAATGGCGGTGGCAACGACATGAAGCAAAAGGTGGTGTTATGTCTTGTTCCTCAGAAAATGTTGCTCTACAGTAATGAGAAAAGACATCTGGCAAACAGCTTTTTCACCCCTCCATCCTCCCTCCTATCCATCTTTCTGACTATCTGTCTTCCATTGTGCCATCCCTTGTTCAACTGCCATTTCCTGTCTGCCACGAATAAGGTCGATCTCGATGCGCTTCATGAGATGAGTTGTGTTCTTTGGCTGCCTCCGTTTTTGCTCATCTGGTACTTAACAAACCAGATTTTGAATAACTAATATAGACATCACATTTAATTAATCAACAGAAGTTTTTACAAATTTGTACAAGCTTACGGGAGTATATAGTTGCCTGTTGCTCATGACAAGTATCCATGAGAACGGTAATACTAAACAATAAGTAAAATGTCTCCCCCTACTGGTGAGAATGAGAAACAAATCACAACGGCGCCAAATACCTCCTCATTCTGTCTTCCAATTGCCTTCAGAGTCTCCAGAAGTCACAGTTTGAATATGTTAACAAAAAACAAACAACATTTAAAAAAATTCAACAAACAAGACAACAATCACTGGTGGGAAAAGATGAAGGAGATTAAGGGGCTGCTCTTTTACTGAGGTTTAGCGTCAGTTAGGTGACTCTCTAGCGATTTCTAGCAATATCCTGTAGGAAACCAATAACCAGTTGCTTCCTCTGAGTTACTGGACCAACGTTTTAGCTTAGTTACACTCTCTCTCCTCTCCTCTCTTTCCTTCTTTCTAATCCCCTTTTCCCTATGCTGCTGATGTGTCACCAACCTCCCCCATTCTCCAACAGTCTCTCTCTCTCTCTCTCTCTCTCTCTCTCTCTCTCTCTCTCTCTCTCTCTCTCTCTCCCACAAAAACGGAGGAAC
>JAOEHI010051105.1:0-19399 GCA_025447815.1 Percopsis transmontana | reverse complement strand
CGTGGGAGAACTTTGGTTGGTTGAATACAAGACGGGCTGCTGCATTTTGGATTTGTTGTAGGGGTCTGATAGCAGAGGCCGGTAACCCGGCGAGTAGAGATTTGCAGTAGTCTAGACGTGAGATTACTAAAGCTTGGACTAGGAGCTGTGCCGTTTATTTTAAATCAATATGAGAACAGCCTATTGGCCAGATATATCACTAGTGATTCATGGATTGGGTTGTAATAATTATTGGAAACTCAAGCTGCCATGACATACTTGTTCTTTACAAGTGTATGTAAACTTTTGACAACAACTGTATACTGTAGACAAAACACACAACTTTTGGTGAAATTTAAATGCAAAATCAATTAGAAAACTGTAGACTGTAGTCATGTGTCATGTGTCATTTGGCCGGGCAATGCCCCCTCACCCCCCCAGATTGCCAGATTAATTCTATTATTTGAAGTTTCTCATCATCATAAAACTGTATAATTAGTCAGCCAAATGTATTAAATAACCTGTATGAATATAAGTGTTAATACTATGTTGGTAGTTGAGAATAAACACTGCAGGGAGTTGAACCCCATTCCAACAATGGGGACATACCACTACCAGTGTGTTTTGTTTTTGCCTAAAGTGTAAAATAACAAATAATGTTCTATTTACAAGTATTGCAATTGAACAAAATTAGGTATGTAAATACTGTAATATACAATAAATAGTTCACAGTGAGTAAATTAAACTATAAGGTTAAAACATAAGATAAATGTAATGACCTAATTAATGACGCGTATAAAAAATAACAGTTAACACATTTTCATAACACCTCTTCATAAACCACATTGCTCAGAAAACAAAGATTTTTTTTTTGTTTTCTTTATCTTGAGCAAGAATGCAAAGCCGTGCAAATGCTTGATGTGTCAACCCTGCTGGCCGCCACGTAAAACTGACCGTGGCTGAAGAAGTCTCTTGTGCAGAAGACCCCAACACGATGTAGTGACTGATTCTACGTCATTTGTTTATAAAGACCGTATGAAAAAGGAGATAATTTGGAGGGACGTAGTTCCTGGAGAAAACTGTGAAATTCACCGAGCTATGTGCGCCTCTGGATGGTATCATGAACCCAAACATGACTGCATTTGGTATTCTGACGTTTTTGGGACTTCCACAACAGGTACAAGGCAGCAATAGTAGTTGTGTGCCATGGTTGATGACAAGTTATTTTTTTGGAAGCTCCTCCTCTTTCCGGAAGGGCGAAATTTCGCTTTGCTTTACTCGCGCGAGTAAAAACAAATGATCCAGTGTTCAAACTCGCACGAGTAGTGGAAACACGCCATAACAATAAACTGCTTCTTTACCAATATTGAAACAATGTATCACATAGATAACTGCCACCACCCTAAACTGTCCGAAATGTTTGCTACAATGTTTCATTAGCCCAGTAGCATTCTGCCAGCTGTTATAATAGACTGATTTTAAAGGATGCAGAGATGGTGGAACTGTCCTTTCCCCACTATCACAAAGTTTTCACAAAGATAGTGAAAACACAAATTGACGAGACCCCAGGCAATTGCCTTCCTATGCCCTATGGTAAAACCGCCTATGACCCATACAATCACGCACTACTTATTCGACATTTCGAGTTTTCTGAGAAAGCTTATACATTTTTACAGGCCACAAAACTTGCCCAATCATCCCCAAAATTGGCACAGATGAGGCCTCACAATTCTATCCACAACAGTATGTCAGATTGTCACCAAACTTTGTAGCCATCATTGGTAAGCCTGGATGAGGACATATGTCTGGAGCCAATCAGCCATATGCGAGCGCCTTACCAAAAAAATGCTCATAACTCCTGAACGCAAACAGATAGTTCCATCTATCCTCGTCACTATAAGATAATAAAGGTCCCCAACACCCAGTAAAAGTTTGGCCCTTGTTGGCCTTTGGGGGGCGCAACAGTGCATCGTCAAACTTTAGATCTTCAAATCTCCTTCCTCCTATGAGCTAAATTTACCTCGCATATCTCAAAACGTGCTTTGCATTGATCTAAACAAAATTGCCTCTTGCACATATGATCTCCATCATCTTGAGTTTCCTGATATGTCTAATAGCTTGGACCACTTAAATGCTACTTGCAGCTTTAATTTTAATTGGTTTTGTTTGCATTATTCACATAATTTAGCCTACATATGTGGCTGTCCTGCTGTAACATGTAGGCTTCCAAATGTAGGTTGCCAAACCGATACTTATAAGGTTGGATGCCCAAATGCTCCATGGTTCACCTTGGACAGTTGCGATATATTCAGACATGTTGCTTTTGTGTGTGAGCAATTGAGGTGCCTCGCTTGTAAACCAGCTAATCAGAGCCGAGCTCATCAAATTATTCATGAGCCCACCAAAAAAAGGGAAAATAGCCTGTTTCATTCTAGGCCCATATCATATGGTTGTAAATGGAGGTGTAAAACCGTATCTGGGAATTTTTCCACCCGACCAAAGTCACATACCTTCAATGTAGACCTCAGATACAAATACAAAATAAATGCATTCTATGGCCCTATTTCAAGGTTATTAGGGCATATTGTGGAGATTCATTTTTTATTTACTAAAAAACTTTTATTGTTTCTAACAATGTAGACGGTTTATTCTGTCAGATACATTTTTGTGTGCTGAAATAAAAGCAGATTGTGGTAGTGTACCATACTTCATACTTTGTTATACAAAAAGGGGAAAAAAGCTATGAAGCGTATGAACAAAACAACACCCCTGCGCCTTCTGTTCTTTCCCTCTCCCTTTTGCCCTTTTCTCTTTCTCTCCCCCCTCCCCCAATCATGTCTTGCTCTGACCGGCTGCCTGGCTGCATCTGCAGTGCAGAGCTCTCGGCCCAGACCCTCGCCGGGCTGTCAGCTGACCAGGAGAAAGGCTGTGACGTTACCACCCCCTCGGCTGACTGTCAGTCCTTCCTTGTTTCCATGGCAACGTCAGCAACAGCCTGCAAAGCGGAGCCTAGCGACGAGACACCAGCCGCAGGAGGAGAGGAATCAGCGGAACGTGTAAGGGCTCTTCTCTTCTCTAACGTACGACTTTTCTTTCTCACTCATCAGTGTTTCTGTATGTCTTTGTCACCTGCTCAGCGCTGATCTCTTGTCTTTGTATCCGCATACAATATATAACATTCAGTTGGATGGTTGGGGCACTGCGACACACATTCACATCACACACACATAAGCTCACGCAGAGGCAAGAGGCTTCTAAACAGATAAGCATCTTTCAGCAAGAGCACATATGGAGATGCAGGATTTAAGTGCCTAGTTGACACTTGTTAACTGGGCTGTTGGTTCAGACTCCGCTGGCTAGTGTAGCATAAGCCGCATGTAGAATTTCTTTGTTTTGTCTGTGACTGTCAAAGTGCATAGGAGGCTTTATGAAGCTTAGTGTAGTAGTTTTTTTAAAGTTGAGTCCTGGAATTCCCGACAGGTCATTGGGTAATCTTTTTTTCACTTTTGTATTTTTTTATATGTATTATGTATTTGTAATACATAATACATTTTCGTATATACATAATTTGTATATTATGTTTATTTGTTCTTTTCTTTTATATATATATTAACATAAAAAAGCAGTATGCTAATATATTCCACAGTGCAGTGCAGGCACACATGGGAGGCTTTACTGCATGTATAGTACTGTTGTATGTCTCACCTGCTTAGCATCCATCTTCCGTCTCTGCATTCCAACAGTAGGAACCTCAATTTGTTGATACCCTTGCATGGAACCACCACGACATTCTGCAGCATATTACCTAAGTAAACAGACTAAAAAATGTCTTTAGAGAAATGAAAGAAATTAAATGAAAACTGTACACATTCCACTTACCTCTGAATGTGTAGCTATGTTATGGTTTAATTAATTATTGTATTTATTTATTTTGTTAGAGAATAAAGAATAGGGGGGAGGGGCGATGCTCAGTGAAAAGAATTGTGGTAGATGCCAGGCCTCTATCTGCAGAGATTAGGATTTGTGCATGCTTCAGCCATGATCTTGGGCCCAATCCCATTTCACCCCTTGCCCCTACCACTTAGCCCTACCCTTTCGTTTTGCGCGATCATGCCTAGGGGTAGCCTGTCTCGATTTGTGTTGGGATTGAGGGGTATAGCGAAGTGTTTTTCAGAGGCAAACAGTGGAGTGTTATGAAACATGTAACTAAACCAATTATAATCCTGTATATTTAAATGCCCTGTATACATTTCTAAACAATATACCTTTTATATCACATAACCACCATGGGAGCACCATTGGTTTGTAATGCCATAGAGATATTAGGCATGCTTTAGTACATTGGTTTTTGGAAGATATTTCAGTGTCACTTTATTGTAAACAAGCCAATTGTTGAAGACATCTTGCTGCAGACAACTGCAAAAGGATGCCTATAGCCCGCGCAAGAGAGATCACCACAGCTGAGGGATGGCATATTGGAAATTACATTTCGTAGGGGAAGAGTTCAACCAATACCAACCGTGTAACTCATTTCCAAGGGGCAAGGGGACACTCAAACAAGGGGTAGGGGTAGAAATTTGAAATGGGATTGGGCCTCGGTCTCTACCTCATGCAGCTTGATTGATGACAAAATGATGGAGACAGGAGAAATTCATGGCTCTGTAGAACAATATGTTTCAAGGAATGCCTTGGATGTTTCCTTGTAAGATAAATAAATTGTAGAAGTCACTCCTGTTATCATCTAGATTATCAGCTTGTATGTACTGCCTTGTTGTCTTTAGGATAGGATAGGATTCTTGTCGCATCGGAAGGATGTATAGCATAACCATATCAAAGATAACCAGGTCACATAATGGATATTATAGTAAATACACACACAAACGCACACTATTTGTCTCAAACACAAACCGTCTCAAGAGAGTTTCCCCCATTTTTCATCTGTTGCTATAGTAACATGACCTGTTGACTGACAGGTGTGTCCATCCAATCAGCAACACACTGGGCTGGGCTGCAGGCGCTCTAGCTCAGATGCAGCCTATGAGCCTGCTGAGACGATGAGGGCTCAGCGAGAGTGCCGCCTCCGGCCACACTATAGCGACCCAATGCCAGCAGACGCTGCAAAGCGCAAACAGCTGGAGATGAAAATTGCTGCTGCCGCTCACCTCCACTGCCAACGCAGGGACAGAAACAGTGGTAAGTTTTAATGTTGAACAATTTGCGGATTGCTTTGTGATTTATTTATTTTACTATATTTTAGTAGTAGTCTTACAGCCGAACATATAAACATAACATGACACACATGCCAATAATATATTTGTAGAAAAAAAGTTCATTCAAGATACGTCTGTGTACCATTGTATTAATCGTTTTTATTTCTATGGTTATGAAATAAAAAATTGCATTGTTTTTGTCGGAAGCAAGTAAAACAGAAATGCGTCTTTAACTTTGTCATAAGAATTTAAAAGCAAGGGTAGGGGGGAGATTGGGAAGTAACTGCTCCAATTCAAAATAAAAGTCTGCTGTTGGAATAATTAAGAGGCAAGCACCTTTCCTAGAGCTCATAGCACATGTTTTGTAAAGTTACACTGGTAAATTACACTGGGCTGGAAGGTATCTAATCTACTCTACTCTGTCACTGTAAGTGCAGAGCACAGAATTACTGGAATATTTTGTATAATTGTTCTATTTGTATGTAGGGATTTCATTGGACATGTTAAATGCATGTAAGACTGATATTTTTGTATTTTGTAACACAAAATTTTATAATCTATTTTGACCAGCAAGGCTTACTTTGACTACAAATTGTTCCTAAGTAATTTAGAGAAACTGTAATAAAGTGACTTTCAGCCGAACACTGTTGCTCTGAAATATATAATTTATTTTTTAAATTATATTTAATTTGACTGAAGTTGCTGATTTTCTATGTAGACATCTAAATAGTATTGCTGTAAAAGAAATCATGCCACAGCTGTAAATTAAACCAAATATTTATAACACAAGCTATTTTCTGTATGTACATGTAAATTCAGTGCTGCAAAGCTTCAAGCTTCTACAGAAAACTGAACAGGACACAGTAATGTAAAATAAATTATGCGGCATGTTCACTGGGCATCCAGACATCTCTGTCTGGCCACAAAATTTTATCGACATTGCATGTGATGTTCTCCCTAGCTATACAACAAAGGAGAATCTTTTTGTACGATGCACCAATCCTGGCTTGTGATATCACAAGGGCTGGTCATATCACGGCAATTTTTCCCTGTTATGGTTTTATTTATTTATTGATATCGTAGGGATCCCGACCTCTGATATCTTATATCTCCTTCTTTCAGAAGGAGATATAAACACCATGTAGCTATCAAAACCCTGTAGCTCTATGTACACTACTGACCCCTCTCGGTCTTCTGTCTACAAAATGGCCGCGACGGACTATGGTGATATCATCAAATACTATGTATATACTGTACCTTACAGTCTATGGTGTATATACTAACATACAGCCTTCATAGCTAATCAAACGAACTAGCAACTTATACTTCCATCAAAAAGGCTTCATACATAAAATATCAAGGTTACAACACAGGATGGCAAACTTAGAGGCATATGTGGGCCAAGATTTTGCCGAGCAACTTGCATTTGAACTAGAGCACGAGTTTTTGTTGACCTTTTCTGTTATTTCTGTTTCTGTTTTAAAAGTTAGTGATTCAAATTCTCCAATCATCCCCTTACTGCTTTCATAGGCTTGCATTATTCTCTACTCCACAGCCACCCACAATTTTGTGTACATGTGTTTCAATAAATAAACAGTGAGTTGGTGCTGAAGTTGGGAAATCGAAGTTTGCCTTTAATGTTTATCTTTTCTTTAATATGTCTGCAACAGCACCGGCTGCTTTACGCGGTCACTCAGAGCCCCCAGGGGAGGAGCGCCATGGGAGGCTGGGTGTGACGCAGTCAGTGCAGCATCGATGGAGCACTGTGAGCAGCCTGAGTGCTGACAGTGGCGTGGTGGGCCTTAGTGACGAGCGTGAGGAAGAGGACAGCGAACCTCACCAATGTCGACGTAACCGGACTGTTGAAGTAGAGAGGGTAGACAGTGGCATTGGACCAGGCTTGGCCTGCCGATGGAAGAGAACTTCAGCTTCTGTGCGGGCGTGGGAGGCCCAGAGACCCTGCCCGGATTGCGGTCAAAGGGAAGGGGCCTCCAAGGAGCGAGGCGAAGGAATGTGTGAATGCTGTTCCAAACTGCGTACAGAGCGGAAAGAGGCAATCCTGGAATTCTTGAACACAGAGTCGAGCTATGGCGAGGACCTACGCATCATCAAGGAGGAGTTCTACTGTCCAATGCAGACCGCTGGGCTCCTAACAGCCGAGCAGCTGGCCTTGGTGTTTTGTAATGTCCAGGAGTTGATAGATGTCAATGACCGCTTCACTGAACACCTCCAAGACAGCATAGACCAGGCATTTGATCAGGTGACCTTCACACGTATACACACACATTTGTTTATTTTGTGCATGCAGTTTGAACCCACCTGACATGCATTGCTAGATCAGGACATTTTTGTGAAAGATAATTTATTAATTATTATGTAACCAAATGATTCGACTCCAGGGTGATGAGGACCTGCTTACAGTATGCATAGGAGAAATCTTTCTGGAGTTTGTCAACATGCTGCCGGCTTTTCAGACATACTGCCTGCAGCAGTCCACCTCCGTAAACACACTCAACACTCTAGAGAAGGAGAAAGAGCTACTAAGGTAACTATAATTACTTGCTGTTGTTGTGAAATTACTTGCTGCTGTTGTATTTTCTCTTGAAACAGGATTATAAGGCGGGACCCTGGTAATATGCATTAAAAAAAAATTTTTGGCCAGAATTTTTCTATGTGGTGTATATGAGCACCATACCTGAGCTAAACCTAATTTAGAGGAACCACGTTTACAGAACTCTCACCTCCATTTGGTTGCAAATCTGAGGTACTCAATTGAACAAAGCACACTGGCACACATATGCACACACATGCCACATTGCTGTGTTTCAAAGACCAGGGGGCCTGATTCATTAAACTCTAATCCAACACTTCAGGGTACGGACGCAAGTGCGGACACGACAGAGTTCTTACTAAAAGTTTATTTTCCAAAAATGGCAGGCAGGAACCAAGTCAGAAACTGGCAGGGTCAAACTATGAGCAAACAGTCCAAAATCAACTCACAAAATGAGGCACAGGTCAACTAACTTGAGGAACAAGAAACAAACAAAGGGGAACACAGACTGAGAAACACCTGGGAGACAATTAACAAGGGACTGGCCTGAGGAGTGTAAGAGTGAACGGTCCACATGAAATCTACATGCATAGTCAAAAAGGTTATGTACAGAGAATATAGTGAATTAAAAGTGTGTAAAAATATTTAGATTTATATAACCTTGCACACTTACTTTTCCATACATGGTTAGCTTTTATCAATCACAGTTACCACACATGAATACGCTTCTTGTGCCACTCTGACACCTACAATTGTCTATAAATGAACAATCCCAAATTAATAATACCTACTTACACACTTCACCTAGAAGTTCACAAAAGCAGGGCAGAAATCGGCAAGAAACTTGGCCAGACAATACAATGTGAATGTTGTGAATGTGAAGTTTGGTCCTCTGAGAAACAATATTTTGATCTGATTTCAAAATTAATTCTTTTGAAGATAAGATGAAAGTTTCATATGATTGCCCGACTGTGGTCTACCACAAAGATGGGGTATTGGAAAATCCATTGGCAAATGAAACCTGATGAAGCACAGGGAACACACAGTGAAGCGACGCAATGCTTTGTTCTATTGTGTGTGTGAGCTCTGTGTCTCGATATACATTTTTTTTCTTGATCTCTTACCCCTTATATTGTGGAACACTTTTGTTCATAATATGTGATGAATAAAAAGTGAGGGATCCCTGCAGCAATCCTGAATTCTAAATTAAACTATAAATATTTTACGGGAATGTTTTATGTGGCTATTAGAATTATAAAAGAATTATTAAATAGCCAACCACATCAATCTTAACAGTTTATCATAATTTCATTCATTGTCATCTGTGTCGCTGATGGGTCAATGTCAGGGGTGGACAGTAACGAAGCACATTTACTTGAGTACTGTACTTTTGCTCCTACATTTGAAATACAAATATTGTACTTTTGACTCCACTACATTTCTATGAAGATTCCCGTTACTCTTTACTTTGAAGCATAGCTTTGAAGTCAGCGGATTCATTTTATTTTATTTTATATTATAAAATGCGTGCTTGTAAACCAATCACATTATATAGGGCTGCTCCATAATGGAAAAAAATCATATTGAAATCACGATTACTCATTGACTTTTGGAAAGATGTTGCATTTATTGCACATCAAATCAACAGTGAAAACACCTTGAACTGTGAAATTTCCCTTAATATTTTCCCGTTGAACATTTTAAATTCCCTTTTTAAAATTAATAATATATAAATAATCGATAATATATTCAAATATAGCCGCAAACGGCGATCATCGGGGACCTAGCAGTATGGCAGCCATTTGCCAACCATTTGAATTTTGCATGTTCAACATGTGGAAGATATACAGTATACGAAAAGAAAGGAGGAAATGGGACCAAGAATAAGCAAACCAATTTTCACATTTTTGGTTAAGCAGTTCTTGGGGTATTGGCGGAGATAAGGCTGAGTTCGTTTTGCTTTCGTTTTTTGAAAATGGCGGGAACATTTTGGGCTGGAAAGTATGGGTATGTTATACTTGTAACCACGCCCACCGATGGGGCGGGGGACAAACAGGTCTGTTGTCCCTAAAATAGGCCTATTTGTGGAAAAAAATAGTCCAACAAACTAAGAATTATGATATTTGGACAAATGATCTAAGAGGAGATGTCAAGTGTGTTTTTCATCAAAACCGTAATACTGGAAATATAAATAATTAAAGTCATTATTACTTCCTTATCCTTATAGGCCATGAGAAGAAACATCTTTAGACACCAAGTTAATAGCTATAGGTCACATAGTATGGTAGCTGTCACCCCAATTATGTTAGAATGTTCAATTGATCATTCTAGTTGATAAACTAGACCCTTAGGGCTTAATACTGACAGTTTCATGATCCTATTCCTTAAACCTTTGTTTATAATTTTTTGCTTATGGTGATCACGCACTTTGGCCAAGCAACGTCATCTTTCTTGAGCAGATGTAGCCTTCCAAGACAAGTGTTTTGACATTGGTTTGGTTGAAATGTTACACACGGTCTAAGATCTGTTAACGTTTTTGTGTTTTTTTTTTCTGAATAATTCTTTCACTTTCGGTGCTTGACCCCTAATAATAATAGTAATCCTTACAAAAACAATAGGGTTCCTGCAGCTTCGCTGCAAGGACCCCTAAATATTTAAATAGTATTAAATAATAAACACAAAGCCAGAAATACCAGCCTGTTTACATGATCTGGTTTCAGAGATGAACACAAGCAGGAGACAATATTTCCACCTGTGCTAAAGACCCTCTCTGAAGAGGAGTTAGTGGCTGGAATGCACATATTTCCTTGCCAGATTAGAAAGCCGTAGGTAGACCTACTTGGATTCCCTCCACCACTTCAATGGGTCTTCCTCAGCATCCAGTGTTTGTCTGTAGCTCTATGGCCTGGTCCTCTTGCAGAGGAGGCCCTGCAGCTTTGTCTGTAGTGACCTTGAAGAAGCTGCACAGGCCCTTCTTCTTCTTTGGAGCAGTAGCATCCTCTGTATCATCCTCTGGCATTGCTGCTGCCTCAAGAGGGGCGGTCTCCTTGGAGGGAACATATAAAGAAGGAATTATACACTCGCCTAAAGGATTATTAGGGACACCTGTTCAATTTCTCATTAATGCAATTATCTAATCAACCATTCACATTACTGTGTCATGGCTGCTTCTGTGCATCTGCAAGATCTCTTTTTTTCCGACTATAGGGAAAGCTACTGACCAGTTTCTTGCAGACCCTTATTGCACGGTCGATACTGTGATCCTTAAAAACCCTTTCATGCCCGTGTGGAACATTCCATTTTACCGTCTCACACAAAAAACACTTTCTTGAGTAGATTACATACAATCAATTAGATATACATACCATTTTAATCAGAAGGACCAGTTCTATAAAATTATATAATATACATCTGGTAATCTTGATTCAGGTATGAAATATTTAAAAATCCTCTCCAAATGTATAGCCTAAAAAAATCGTCATCTCATTCACAAACAAATGGATTTTTGGAATATTTTTCTACAAGATAAAGAAAAAATTTGTATGTGCTATTTAACAAACAAACTGAATTTGAATATCTAAATAATATCTAAATTGGTGATCAGTGTAAAAAAAATACAGAAAACGTGATTTAGAATGTTGTTGGAATTCCTCTCCAAACAGTCTCTTTCTCACCAAAACGTATACATGAAAACTGATAATAAAGACATGTTAATAATAATGATAATAAAGGATGTTTGATATAAATCAGTTTAATATGAAAACTATGTACATATAAAATATAAGAATACAACCAATTTATAAAAGTAGATTACATTTACAGCATTTAGCAGAAACTTTTATCAAAAGAGACTTACAAGCATCTGCGCTTCCTCCCTGACACAGGACCTATCGAAGAATGACTAACCAACACCAAACCAACCAAATAAAATTAATTATTAGAAATGTAAGTTTTACATATGAAGTATTACAAAAACAGATGTGATCAAATACATGTTACTTACCAAACTGAGGATGATGGCAGGTCACAAGCCTTCTCCTCTTCTTCATCCTCCTCCTTCCCCCAGTCACTTGGCAGCTCCTGGTCAATGAGGTCTTCTTCCTCTGCATCCATCCAATAATGATATTCCTGACGGAAGTTGTGATTTCACATAATGTCTTCCATAACTACATACATGAATAACCTTCAAAATACAGTATGTAGTTATGGAAGACATCATGAACCAATTTGAATTCGGACATCTGACAGGGAGCGCATCCATCCGTGTCTTCTAAGTTAGCACTAAATCTGTCTCTCACAAATACAGTTTCAATAACTTGTTAATGTTAGATGTAAATTCAGTGATAAACTATATAACAATATGACAAAATATATGTCATTAAAAGCAGATGAGAAAATTACAAAAAAGTGCAGCGTAATGCTAGCTCATGGTATGCTACTGTAGCCTCATTTAAAAAAACATTTTACCTCCATTTTATATCCAGCCAAGTGGTTTCCTGTAAATGCCAAGAAGTGCAGACTGGTCCTGTTCATCTGCATCAGGCGCAATTACTCGACTGACTTTTCATTCTATGACGTACATCTTGAATTATCAGAAATATTCGCGTCATCAATCTCTTAACCAATCATCTCAAATTGTAGCTTATGTTGTCAGTACTACGAGGCAGGTTTCAGAAATAAAATCTGTCATTGGACAGCGGATATATAGGGAGTTTGGGAGAAAAAAAAATATAAAGGCATATAAAGGTTAATACAGGTAACGAAACACAAGTAGCATAACTCCTATGACTCAACAATGTCCGACACCAACACATCCCCAACCCTGCGCATTTATACCCTCCCCACAGTTGCAACAGTTGACCCAATGAGGGCATAATTGGGTCAAGGTGAACAGCTGGGGTGTGCTGGAGGCCCTGTGGGAAAGCAGAATCTCCTGGACCTTCCTGGGTGCAGTCCGGCAGAGCCAGCAAGGCATGGACCTGAGGGACCTCCTGGATTGGCAGGGCATGGTTCGTGCTGGGCAGGGGGACCTCCCGGGCGCAGTCTGGAGGAGTCATTGAGACGTGGGGCTGTGGGACCCTCGTAGCGCTGAGCAGTAGGGCCTCCTGGGCGCCGTCCGGCTGAACCCTCTCGACACCGTTCACAGTGCTATGTGGACTCTTAGTCTTCTTTGCTGTCAGTCATTATACCACGCCCCTCTCGGTTGATGCCACGCCTCCCACACCAGATCACAACTGAAAAAATATGAAAAATACATCTGAAACCAAAAAAGAAAAGAAAGAAAAACATAAATTCAGCAACTGAAAAAAACAATACCTCAAATATCAAAATATATATGTAGCCCTGGTGTAAATCTAAGGGATTAAAACACTTAGTTTCTACATAAAGTAGGTAAATAAAACATAAACAAATTGTTAGTCAAACTATTTAACAAATAGTCATTTAGTTGGAAAGAGAAATCAAAAGGGTTACCTGAGAGAATAACATTTAGCATATATAGCTTAGAGAATATCTAAGTGTACAAACAAAAGCATGATAGGTTACAGTACAGCAAGTTGTTGTCTAAACGCATTTGTTTAGACAAAAACAGTGTGCAAGTGTGCCTGAAGAACATTCGAGCTAACAGCAGAAGGAGGTGGAGTCGAACGCTGATTTGGACTGGAGAGGACGACGGCATTTCCCTCGGCTGAAGCTGGTTTTTACGAAGTTTGTGACTGTTTGTCGGGTTTGAGCTGGGTTCCTGGAATAATTGTAAGTTGGACTTTCTGTGTAAGGAAAATAACGTTCTGTCGGACGCATCGCACACGAGCTACAATCAGGCCTGCAACGTTGTTTTTTTCCCTTGGGGCGTGTGGGTATGAGTGTGTGTGGTACCACCGTGGTCTAAACTATTTTGAGTACTTTTACATGGAAACTGTTGTAAAGTGGAATAATGTTGTGTAGCTGGAGGGTTAAGTGGGAACTGATAGAGAAGCTTGTAAAGGGGTAGTTTGTTGTAATATTATTTGAAGATATATTGCAGTTAGCATATTTAAAGGGTGTGATTTCTGTAATATTGTTATAGTTTATTGTATTCAATCTAACTGCCAAATCTTATTTGGAGAATTAAGGCATTTTCCAGTAAACAATATTTGTTTTGTTTAAAGAGTTGTCTGGGGTCAGTTATTCTAAATTAGCACAATAGATTTGCAGGTTAAATATAGGGTAGTATGATTTTAACCCTAAATAGGTAAACCTTCATGGTAGCTACCTTAAAGCAACGAACCTAAACACCTCATCATTCCAGTCTAAAGTGTACACCCAGTTGGGGTGCTACATATACAGTATATAAAAGAAAATGAATAATATATTCAAAATAATTCCAAAATAATATCAAAATGATACACACATATGCCAATTTGTATAGATTCAGTCTAACTAAGGCACCAGGCCTGTTTATGACCCTTCCACTGTCTACCTGCCTGTCTGACTCTCCACCAGTCTAACAGTAATGTGTATCTATCTGTCCATCTGTACTGCCGGTACCAGTCTAAAAGTAGTGTCTCTCTTTATTGCGACAGCAGACATTACCTAGATCATAAAACTGCCTGGTCCAGCCATTGTCAATAACCCTGTGCTCCTATTGGTCGCCACACTGTCGTAGAAAGGTCTTTAAGAGTCAATCAGTGTCATTATGTCTAAGAGGCCCGGTCATTACTGCTCTGATAGTCCAGCACTACGACACACTGGGGACGAGTTAGGAAAGCTTTTACTGTGAGAGAGAGATAGAGATACTGTGATCCTTTAGCCACATCTCTGCTGGTAGTGTTTATTTTACTTTCTTAAGTGGTAGAATGTGTTCTACTGTCTCTGAAGGTAGTGTTTAATTTAAGATATAGGTACATGTTGGGTTGAACATTAAAATATACCTTTGAATACAACGTTTGGGAAAACAGGTAGAAGGATCACACAAACTTCTCTTCTACAGTTTAGCAGTGTTGTGTTGTGAAACATGGTGAGTTAGAATTCTGTCTATAAATGGTTCTGCAGTAAAATAAAATGCTCTGCTTTGCTAAGGATCGTTCCAGCAGAAGAAAATTGAGATGAAATATGTTGAAGCTGGTTTTATATGGAAGATACATTGATCCATTGCCTTAACATTTGGCTTTCACACACGCTATCAGAGGTCAGTCTTTACCTTACAGTTCTCTGGAAGGACACGCACATAAAATATAAATATGTGAAACTAGCATTCTTATGGTGTAAACTAGACAGACAGCTAGAGACAGACAATGCAGGGAGAGATGGTAAAAGAGCTGGGGAATATTGAAGCAAGGGAGAAATGAAAGACGACAGGCGTCAATCACTTTGTCTGTCTACAGAGAACAATTTACATTCTCAACACCACAAATGCCTAAATTAATAGAGTGTATGATTGTGTGTTTCAGTTTGTGCACATACTAGTTTGAATATAAGTTGATCACAATATTACTGTGATCAGTGACAGTGTGTGTGTCCCTTCATGAATTCCTCCACTCATAAGTTCCCTTGCATCAACATGTCAATACTCAGTTTTGACACAGAGGGAGAACCTGGCTTTCCACTAAAACCCAGGGAGCTAAGATCAGACCTGCTTCTTAAAGTTTAGTCTACAGATGGTGGAAGTCTAAAGTGAGCATCGAATCGAATACAGTATTTTTTTAAATCGCTTTGGTACTATTATGGCAAGTATGTGGTAAAACCTCACAACTCTTAGTACATAACTCCAAACTCATCACACTTGTAACACAGCCAGTCTTTCATTCAAAACTTGCCATTGTGCATTCATTTGTATTATAACCATTTCTCACCATACAACCTTTGATTCAAAAAGTACATTTTTGGTGAAATGTCATGGGAGCATATGGTTTAATCACCAGAACACACCATAATGATATCTTTTCAGTTTAGACATTTTAACCATCATTGAATCCAGTAACAAACAATGCAAGATACATGTTTCAAATCCCCATTAGAATTGCTAAAAGTACAGTAATATGCTTCAGTCCTCTAAAAGACATAACAGTTTTCACATTAGTCCATATACTTACATTACCCAACATTTACAGAATCCATAATTTCTATCCTATGTGTAATCAAGTTGTGATCAATGAAGACATCCTCTACAATCATTTGGCCACATATTTTGTTATTATTTTTCAGATATAATTGTAACATAGGTATACTATTCACTCTGACTACCAACCATTCGACGGGCCCCATGCCCACCTCTCTGACCTATATGTTGGTGCCCATGCCCACCTCTCTGTTGGTGTCTATGCCCACCTCTCTGACCTCTCTGACGGATTCCTTGTCCACAAGCTCTTCCTTTTCCTTGCTGTCTATCGTGCTCAATGTTGAAGGAAATTGCCAGTATTTACACCCCCCCCCCCCTTTTATAGGTGACCAATAGACACTAGGTGAAATCAATTAGCAATATTGAGTATTCATTATGTGTGGTTACACGTAATTTAGATGTTCAGATAAGCACACGTTATATAGCTGACAAACCAATTTAAAATCTATAGATTTACGAAACGGTTCAGTGATTAACCATTAAGAGCAGTTGGATTAAATGTTGGTAAAATATATTTACGCAAATCAGAAGAGAAGCATATCAAAAGTATTTTGAGCATTGCATTGTAAGACAATAGAGATATAACGGGGTGCAACTGGTCTCAAAAAGCCCTAAGGCGTATTAACACAATTAAATAGGGATTTATGGCTATTAAACATGTTTTATACCGGTATTGGAAGTAGCTGATCATTTCGGTCCATATATATGGAAGATCCAAAGAGTATGGACGGTTTGTTAAAGGGTGTGTATTACACAGGTGAAAATATAGGTTCTTACGGTGGAGTCGAACAGTTACAGAGGGGCGTTGAAACACACGAGGGTGTTAAGTTAAATACAGTAAAGACAGCCGAATGGTTATCGGGCGAGGATAGTTATACCCTGCTGTTGGAAAAATATACTTTATTATCCATTTATTCACTCTAACCATTGCTCTTGCTGTAAGTAAGAAAGAACATTTCTTACTCATTTGCGGATGTCCTACAGGAGAGTAAAATACCAGCCCGTTGGTGTCAGACGGATAAAGGTAAATAATTCTTCAATGAAAAAACATGGAATAGGTCATTTCGCACCCGTGACATTAAGGCGTCAGTTGTGGAATGCTTTAACCGCACTCTCAAAACGCGCTTCTTTACAGCTAAAAACACACATACATAGACGTGCTTCCAGATCTAGTGCATAGTTACAATCATAGTTTTCATCATAGCATTCGAATGAAACCGGTACAGGTTACAGATCTGAATTCACATGAAGTATTTTACAATCTCTACGGTACAATACCTCTCATGTGCAAAAAAATGAAATTTTATATCAATGATACAGTACAGATCTCAAAACTGTGGGGAGTGTTTGATAAGAAATACGAACAGTCATACACGGATGAAGTGTTTACAATAACCGAAAGAATCCCGCTTACATCCCTTTTATACACAATCCCTGTGTATAAATACACAGGAAATTAAATTAAAAGATTTCAACAGAAAGGTCAGAGGGGTTTTTTTATGAACCTGAGATGCAAAAGGTTAATATATCAAAAAATCGTATATACCACGTGAAGTGTATTCTACAAACAAAAATTACTATGGGGCTGAAGTATGTATTGGTCCAATAGAAGAACTGGCCTGAAAAGTTTAATTCATGGGTTCCAGCAGATGCTATACAGAACGTTTAATGACCGCTAAAGCAATGGATCAATCCTTCTCTGTCACTCTGCTAAGCAATGGTAGCATGGATGATTCTATACACAATGTGATTAATGAATTAAACGTCAAGATAAGCAAGTTACACATATACTTTAGATATGATAAATTGAGTCGGAAAGTCGAGGCGGTCAAAACAGTATAAAACCGCACTGCCCTGTGTGTTTTCTCCCTAGTGTTTCCCTTGTCTGTCTTTTCCCTGGAGGAGGTTAGGGGGCGTGGCCAGCTCCAGAACAGTTACCCGCACAGCTGCACCTCATCTTGTCGTTAACTCACCTGCATTTATACCTGTAGTTTTAGATAGTTTTGTTTCGTTACTCCCCGAAATATTCTAACAATGGCGCCCCTGCACCACAAATCACACAAATGCACAAAATCAGAGCTAGATCTTTTCTCAGCCCTGATGACACAACTATCGCTGGAATGGACAAACTATGTCGAAATAATGCCCCTAGCGGCACTTACCCATGCGGGTCCTATAGAATTTTTCATACCTGGTGAGAGTGAGAGTATCTAGACCTGAATAAATACAATGTTGCACCTACGGCTCAAGATTAAGGCAGTCCACTGGCTAACGACGCTAGGGTTGCTGTTATCAACTACCCTATGAGCACTTGATTCACGCAATGTGATTTTACTATGGGGGATTGATGTATAAGCCAGTCAACAGCTACACACCCCTACCGTGCTATTATAGACTTTGTTAAACTATTTCCCTCAAACACAATTCACCGGAGCGTGCGTTCGATTGTTAATTCTAATGAATTTCATGTGTTGGGGACTCCATACATGGCGACATATTTTTCAGCGATCGGTTGTTACTTAATGCTGTCAATTTAAAAAGTCAAAGTCACTAGGGATAAAGACGGTTTCTGTCTTCCACCAACAACGCCACATATAAGCTGCATATATTGTGGGCTTCGTTGTATGTAAAAAAAAAAAAAAAAAAGGTGGCTGTATCCCCAGCGGTCCGGATTGGGCATGCACGTGCATTACTACATGGAAACGCTCTTTACCCATTATCACGGATAAACAAAGACATATTCCCTACCCCAGGATATATCAGAAGAATATATCAATAGACGGGGCAGGATAGTCTAGTGGTCTAGGTGTTGGGCTCCCAGCCAGAAGGTCATGGGTTCGAGCCCCAGAGTCGGCTTACCTGACAGCATCCTTGAGCAAGATGCCTAACCCCTATCTGCTCCATGTAATAGAACAATATAATTGTAAATCTCTTTGGATAAAATAATCTGCTAAATGACCTAATTCTAGACAATCTTTTTTCTTGGCTGTATCCCCCCCAATATGCATTTGTTGGCATGGTTGACCACGCGGCCTTTGTAGGGACCCGTAATTTAAACATGTTAAATTTTAAACATATGAATGTTGAACACCTCAGTCTATGTCTGGCCGGTAGAACCGTACCATCGAAACCGTTCACACCACATTTTGGCAATAATCTGACAGTGCAAGAGTTTTACAATCTATACCTGGCGACAGGATGGCATCTTAAAGACATGGCTCTCCCTATCAATAGAGATGAGTTACACGTATTTAGTCTTTTTGTATTTAATCTAGATTGTGATGATGATTTTGTCACGAAAGAAAACCTCCGTCTGGAAATGCGTGACCTAATTGTAATTGATTCAAAACCCTGCATTTATGCTTTAGACTAACATGCTTCTTTGCAAATAATTGAATAACCTTCTTCTGTCTTTTCAATTTTTTGATGTTAAAGACTGATATAGATACTGTTAGAAATTCTGAATATTATGCTCGCATAAATAAGCAATATTAATCAATAAAGCTGTTTAGCAATAGTACATTTTAATAAACCTTTATACAGTAACCATTCTAGCTTAAAGTG
>JAOEHI010051104.1:7500-19400 GCA_025447815.1 Percopsis transmontana | reverse complement strand
GTGTGTGTGTGTGTGTGTGTGTGTGTGTGTGTGTGTGTGTGTGTGTGTGTGTGTGTGTGTGTGTGTGTGTAATGAAGATAACCAAATTAAAAAGTAAATTGCATTTCTCATGTACAGAATGATCTACCAGCGTGTGGTTTTGAGTGTTTAAAAACGCACGTGTGTCCGTGTACGAGCACATTGTGTGTCTATGTACATGGACGATGGGTCCCGCTTTGCGGACAAACGACGCGTCTGTTTTTTATCGCATTAGCCCCTGCTCAGCCATTCATCGTACCGACCCACAATTCCCCTGGGCGTGCAGACGCCATTGGAGGGATTAGTGTTAGCTGCTAAACAACGCTGGGACCAAGTCTTTCAACTTTCCCTTTTTATGCTGATCACACAATTACACACACACACACACACGTTAATCTCCCAACTGAACACCAAACAGTAGCTGGTAAGAAAAATCTGCATATTCTGATTGAGAAGGTAGAAAATTGTGTTTCAAAATTAGGGGACAAAGCTTTAATATTCTAATATAATCTAGATACTGAGGGGTGCGAGTAAGAAAAAAGACTAAAAGTGACAATGATTAAAGTTCATAGCGGCATAACTCAATTTTTAATCAAGTAATTCCCAGTACATTTACCCCTCATAGATATCTGAGCTGTTCTGTTCACAGTGAGTGTTGCAGACTGTAAGTGCATTGTGAGGGATAATTAAACACCGTTTTCCCCGGTTGTTGATCTTTGCATTCACAATGTTGAAAAGAGTGTATAAGTGTATAGCCTCCAATAAGTCTGTTTGGTTAAATAATGTAGTATTGTTTATTTTTCATGTATTATTGAAACAGTATTACTATTTATCTGGTGTAAAATGTATCTGACCTGATGTTTATTAAGTCCAGGTGTCCCTCCGTTAAATGTGATACATATTTCACTGAAAGCACAATCCCTGAATATTGACATCTTAGAGAGGATCTAACCACGAAGGCCATACTGACATTTAGACTTACTCTGAACTGCCAAAGCCAGTTCAAAGTTCAAACTGAAGTTCAACATTATATCATCGATAATAAGTTATGGAAAAAAGCCTAAGCGCTTCCAAGTCTAGCATCTAGCCTGGGGACCCTGTCCCCATTATTAATGATAATGAGAGTTAATGACAAACTTTCAGGCTTACTGAACAACTGCTGATTGAACAGCAGACTAATCGATTGACCGAGTTTAAGTCTATGGGAAACAAACCAACTTCTCCCAAGAAGAGGCTTTCAATATGTAATTTCACTTCTTCTAATTAGTGTGAGGGTGGTGATTTCGAAACGTATTGTTCCATTACCAAGACATTAAGGTTTAAAGAAGGGAATGTTGCAATCCATCGCGATAATCACACAACCCAATTGGCCAATCGGGAGAGGGTTTAAAGCTAGTTTGGTTCTAAGGCTGGCACCCGTGAAGCCAAGCTCTTGGCTTCAAACCGTCCCTTCCCAGACCTATGGTTTCAAGCCCCAGAGTTGGGCTACCTGTAAGCATCCTTGAGCAGGACGTCTAACTATCTGCCCCTTGTAATACTTTTAATTATAAGTCTCTTTGGATAAAAGCGTCCGCTAAATGACCTCATTGTAAAAAATCGCAGAATTACTAAAAACTGAATTACCAATCAGTTTGATGATCAAACTGATTGGTAATTTAGTTTTTACCAAACTGCAGTTCATCAAACTTTGATGTACTGTACGCAGTATACACCAGCTACAACACAAGCTACAACACAAGCAAAATAATTGTGCCTGCAGGCTTACTGCACACCTGACCAGAGAGGCTTTATTGATATGCTAAATAAAGCGCTTTGCTTATCAAAGCTCTCACAACACTACTACAGTAGAGGGCTGTAGACAAAACACAATCAGATTTGAATATTGCGACTTATTTACTTCAATAACCACTTTTGCGTCCTGCAGCTGGTGGGATCTTTAATTAAACCAGAGCAAGGGCTGTTTGCAGGCTGTAGGGAGGTTTAACACCGTGTCACCGTATCACGGTTTAACACACACCTTTGTGTTACCGTATAAACACATGCTGGTGTCCTGAGGGATGGGTTCAGTTAGTGGCGAGAAACACAGAGATATGCTCTGTCAAAGGTTTGACAGCGTGAAATTCGCTCTAAGCCACATACACACACACACACACGCAGGTGCGTGCACATAAACACACATACAGGACGTCATTGTTACGGGGGCAACAAGATCAAAGTCTCATCAAAAGTGTTGTGTGAATAATCCTCTCGCACACACACACACAAAGATGTACACGCATGCATTCCATTCACACACACCCCGGTATGTGCATACACATACAATAGACAAAGGCTAAAACGTGCACATATCGGAATCATGTGCGCGCGCGCGCACGCACGCATAGACTCATGCACACTCACGCCAGTAATGCACACACACATACACACACCACACACACACACGTTAAGTCTCTTTCTTGTTGCCTAATGAGGGGGAAACAATATGCAAGCATCACAGCCTTTCTCTTCTCTGTACTGTACCTTCTCTCTCTCGCTCTCTCTCTCTCACACACTAATGATCTAACACTATAGTCACCATGACAGCAGGACACAAACAACCAGTAGTGTGTGTGTCTTTAGGTGTCTGAGAGACAGCGACAGAGCAAGCTAAAGCCGGGAGAGAGAGAGAGAGAGAGAGAGAGGGAGAGAGAGAGAGAGAGAGAGAGAGAGAGAGAGAGAGAGAGAGAGAGAGAGAGAGAGAGAGGGAGAGAGAGAGAGAGAGAGAGAGAGAGAGAGAGAGAGAGAGAGAGAGAGATGTGGGGGCGGGTGGAAAAAAAAACAAATAAACAATTATAACTTGGGGTGTAGAGAAAACTTCGACCCATCAAGTCAATTTCTCTCATTTCTTTCAAGAAACGAGAGATGTTGAGCTTCATGTGTCCCAATTACAAACCCATTACAGACGAGCGTTTGTCTGCGAAGATATTGTGATGTTTATTGCGTTTACTGGAGTGGACGAGTTCTGTATTGCTCTAGAGATACCGGACCAGCCTCAATCTACACTTTTTCTAGCCATCTGCCACTGGTTGATGCAATCATGTGAAATATTGCCTTCATAATTCCACATTTCATGCATAAAAGACGCTCGGATCAAAGCGCAGGTTCTTCCGGAGGAGATGCACAACTTCCCGCCTCGAAAACCTAAATTGAACCCGACACCAGCCGTAAGCTTAACGAGCTAACTAGTGAACTCTAAGGTGCGCGAGCTTCCTGTTACAGGAAAGGGAGGTAAGAGTTGCGCGGTGGCAGATCGACTGCAACTTCCTCAGCTGAGAAGTCAAGGTTTCGTCTGATCCCTTTGGTAAAAACTCCCAGAATAGAAGGGATGGATTGGAAAGAGTGGACAGTTCCGGGAAAAGATAAACACTCACGGTAAACAGACAAATGCAAGGACATTTTGATGCACATTATATTCACCTGATAGAAATATTAATAATACATTTTCATTTGTTTCTTTTTTGGCCAGAGGGGGCAAAGCGGACACAGACACTGCATGGGGGCGTGTGATTGTGTATTTTGTCCAATCACATGTTTTGAATTCACATGCAAGCGTCTGCTAATAGTAGTTTTACATGGCTCCGCTCTCAGGCTTTGCCTGTGACCATAGAACTAAGTAACTATGGTTCCTCTTCGAGGGATTCTCCTCAGATATGCATTTACACAATAGAACATCTAATGATAATACTGTACAAACTAAACATTACTGCTTTAAGAAGATAAAAAAAAATGGGACTCAAAAAGTGATTAATAAGCAATGTGAATTTATAACATAACCTAATAGCATGTAGATCTAATCGGACAGGAAAGCAAAAGTCATAAAACGCCAGTGTTTTTACAGGACAAACTTTTTTACAACAGCTCGTGAATAGGAGGAGAGACAGCAGAGAAAAATGGACAGACGAGGTTTTAAACGGAGGGATTCGTTAGCTGGAGACACAGGCGGGGGGGGGGGCTGGGTAATTGAGGCTTTTGTCAGCTTAATGTCCGGGGACAGGAAATCGTTGGGGAAACGGTTATAAAATGGCCTCTGAGAACAAGAGTCAAGAAGGACGCTGACACCATTATCACACTCCTCCTCGCCCCGTAAACTTACTGCTAAGGCTTTCACTAGACAAGCTCTGCTTGTGTCATCCCCGAGTGTCATCTCGTAGTTCGATGCCTATTTCTTCAGAGGCCGAACTCTACAAAGCAGCCCTCCGACAGGAAACTGTAGCTTGTAGGAAGAAGACACAAGGGGGAGGGGGTCTCGGAATGAGAAGTGATGTAGATATCTCACATCTTAAGACATATTCTGCTATACCCTCCCTGCAGACTACCCCTCCCGCCTTACTTCCCCAAAACTCCTCAAAGCACTTTCTAACACTTTCCGTTTGGTTCACGCTCCCCGTAGCCTTTTCCCTTTCTTAGGAGGGGGCTGGCAGGAACCTGAGCCCTGCCCATTGCCGAACGTGCCCACGTCAAAAGAACGCCGACAGAGATGGAAAGGATGTTCATGAAATATTGACTGAAACTGCTGCAGCCCTTGTAGAGCGGGAACCATCGCTGTCTGTGTATGTGTGTGTGTGTGCGTGTAAGTCACGTGTAAGTGGATTTGCGTGCTTGTGAGTGACTGACAGCTCTGTCCAAGTCCTCGCACACCTGCTGTGCAGGTAGCTGCAGGTGTGTGGTTGACAGGTGTGGTCCCTCCCTGCACACAGCTGTCGAACAGGCACTGCAGCTGGAAACGCTCCTAACGTCACTGTCAGTAACAGACCGGCAACAGTAAACATTAGCGCTACATTAGCATGCTAGCTACCATGACAAGATACAGAAATCACGCTCTTATGATATAAGAAGTATACCTATAAGGCTTTTATTATTCCACTATAGTGTAAGTGCTTTATAATAAACAAAATGTAAAATACCCATAACTAACCCTGCTAGGACACCCTGTGAATAGGGTCTATTAGATATGACATATAGCTATTGCTATGCAATGCGCTAGTGCTATGCTATTATTGCAGGATTAATCAATGCATCAAAGCACAACTGGTACAAAGTGGGCCCAAATATCTCAACATCATAATCAATAATGGAGCATAACTCCAACGAGTGATGTTGAAGCTAAATAACTACTACTGTACGTTAGCGACTGAATTACCCAGAGGCTAACAGGGCGGCACTTGGCAAAGCCATGGATTGCAGCGGTGTGTGTGTGTGTGTGTTCTGACTGGCTGCTGACACTTCTTATCATGTGTCAGGAAGGACAAACAGGGACTTATAGAGGGACCAGCTATAATAGAGGGACATTGTGTACTCGGGGCTGTATCAGCGCACACTATACGGGGAGCGTCCTCTGAAAGACTAGCAGGGATGCGTGGGTGGACAAGAGAGCTAGAGCTACAGCGAGAGGGAGGGAGAGAGAGAGAGAGAGAGAGAGAGAGAGAGAGAGAGAGAGAGAGAGAGAGAGTGAGGGAGAGCCCACAAGAACGTGACAGAAGGTATTTGAACGAACGAGCGGGAGAGCTGGCGGGAAGCACGGACGAGAAACGAGAAAGGGAAGCAAAAATTAGAGCCCAGCGAAGAGATAAAACCGAATCTCCACATCCACAAAGCCAAAAACGTATTCACAAAGTAGTTCCTCGCCATCCCGACCCTAGCTACGGCGACAGCGCTATCAGTCTCACCAGGTCGGAGAAATTAGATAGCTGACCTGGAGGATTCCCACCGGAAAACATTGACAAGAGCAAACACCATTAAACTTTTACTGCCCTACATTATTGATATGCTAGCAGTCCCTTCCGCTTGCGATGCAGCCTCAGTGCTGCCCGTTTGAATGGGAGGGGAAGAAAACACTTTGTGGCTCGTGCTCCGGGGGTATGAATATGTATAACAGTACTTGCAGCGCATTATACTGACACAACAGTTATACATCGCTATGAACTGGGATCAATTTTAATGCGAAAGGCTGACGGTACAGGCCGGTGCGTCGTCAGTATTCTGAACAATATAAGTTCATCTTGGAAGCGTGTCTCCTGTGAATACGGCAAATACAATTTCACCTGCAGATGCAGTATGGTAATAAAAGTAAAATGAACATATGAAATTCTTCTGCCAAGAGAATGGAGGCTTCTTAATGTTCCTGATGCATAAACAACTCCTCCACACACACACACACACACCTCCCATCAGGAGGGAAACACCCCTGTATCTCGCCACTGCGAACTGTGAGTTGCTAGGCAACGCGGTCTTTCATTGGGAACTGTAGTGACTTCACATTGCTATCGCCAGGGTGTCTGTAACCGTGGTGATAGAGCAGAGTTGGGGTGTGACACGGAGGCTACTAAACTTTGAGACAGACGTTAGGACTGCGGTCTCTATAATGGTGGAGTTACAAGACGTTGTTTTAGTCTGAAACTCCTCAGTGGCTTGCATTCCTCTCTACTCCTCATCTACATGTCACTGCCACATGCACTTTTGTGCACACTTGGGTTTCGAACACAAACGGTGAGCTGAGCAAGAAAGACGGGGGATCTGTGTGAGCTTTGATGCAACCCGAGGAATGTTCCTATCTCCATTTAAAGCGGCGTACAAGGATTTCTTGATAAGCGGAAAACGAATGCAGAAAAGCCAACAACAAAAGCATGAGAGTGCAGGTATGCTTGAGCTTTGTCCAATCATGTGGGTTAGACACACCCGACCCGCAAGACTGGTCTAACCGGATGAAGGTCGCAATATCGCCCTGTCGCCAAACACCGGCAAGCTGTACCTCTTTCTTCGGACAAAAGGGATCTACCTGAGGCGCTGGAGTTGTCTGCATAGTGACGTAACATGGGGAAAGGCCTACACACCCCCTATCTTCAACCAGAACCACACAGGAGGGAGAGAGAGACCATAATGGTACTGTACCGTACAGCTCTCTCTCTCTCTATCTCTCTCTCTCCTGCAGAGGGAGAGGAGAGGAGAAGAGGAGGGGAGGGAGACAGAAGATGCAGGCAGACAAAGGAAAAAGGTGATGGAGAAAACAATTGAAAATGAAAGAAAGAGCTCCAGTAATAATTATATTGTAATCTAACTATTGAAACCGCCCATGTGCTGTAGTGGTTCGTGTAACCCTAGATAACTATAAATATAAAGAAATAACAATAACAATAAAATAAGTGTATAGGCTCTACTTTTGTGTGGCGTGTCCAGTGAACTAACTGTTAAAATGCATTAATATATGTATACATGAACAGTGTTACCAAATGTAAGTTACACATACAGCAGGACATAATGTGTGTGTGTGTGTGTGTTTGTGTGTGTGTGTGACAGAGAGATGGGTAACACATACGGGGTATATTAAATACATTGAAAGAATCATTAGAAAAAAATAATGTAATGTAAAATAATGAGATCTCCTCTGTCAAGACCCAATAGGGTATAATAGAAACATATGTGGCCATGGGATATAAACACACTCTCTCTAAGTCACCCAAAACGTGCGCTCTATAGTCTGTATCATTAACTCGTCTGTAACAAACACCTCTTAACCAACACTGCAGTATGTGGTCCATCACTGTACATCCACGGTGTGCTATGATGTGCGTGTGCCTTCACGATGACAAACAAGGAAGTGATCAGTGGCGGCCAGCCAATAGAGGGCGCTAGGGAGCCGTCCTCCCTGGTGGAGAGTCTTTTTAGATTTTTCTATTTTAAATATATTTTTTTAAACAAACAATAAATATTTATTTTTAGTATGAGTTTAAAAAGCAAATATAACGTGTAATATTTTTGGGGAAATTAGCTTCCTGTTCTCCTTCTATCGACCGTTTTAAATAAGATCTCTTCTCCAGAATCCATTTGAGGGGAGAACTTTGGTAGAGAAAAAAGTGAGGCTTCTCCCGTAGTTTGTAAAACAGAAAGGCTTGGCTAGCTCAACTAATGATTATATTCATAATCTATTAATCTGCTGATGTGTTTGACTGACTGAACATGGCACCAACAGCCCCAACTAGAATACTTTTCACCAGCCGACACTGGAAATGAGTCATGGAACCGATCATAGGACCATAACTAATATGAAGGAAAAACAAATACTGACTAAATGAAGACTGATGGAAGTTAGGAGGTTGGAGCATGCAAAACACAGACACACACACACACACACAAACAAACTCGGATATAACATCTAATTCCTGATACATTACAAATAGGTAAACATGTCACTATATAGACTGATACAACTTAGCCGGTGTGCATGTTTTAAAACTCTGCCTGGTGAGCTGTTTAAACTGTGACACTGAGACACATATACTCCTTTATTAAATAGTAATACTCAGATCTCCCAGTTTGTCTTCTGTTAGCCCAGACTTTGAACCATCTAGCTTGTCTAGTCAAATAAAGTACACTTCACCAGGTATGGACTCACAAGGTTTATTGTGGTTTAGCTCAGTTCATCTGTTATCATCAGTGATAAAACACAAGCCCCCTGGTAGCAGAATAACTGTGGTAAATATGATTCAAATGAAGATTCAAATAATCAATGCATGTACCAATAAACTAATCAACTAATCTTTAATGGTCTCGAATCTAAACAACAATCAAGAAAATTTCTTGATTTTTCTTTTGTTTAATTAAATAAATGATTGTGTTAATGTTTGTACTGTAGATAATATTACTGTTGATGTCTTGTTCAATTACAAATATATTTTCTTTAGAGTAAGATTTTGAAGGATCATTTTTATTCTCATTTACTGACAGCAGTGATGATCAAGGGGGAGGAGTTGTTTCCACCATTATTGCTACAAGGACTAAAGAATGGGTAGAGAGGTTCAGTGAAGGTGCAGCCAGTGAAAGAGTAGATATGAACCCTGTTCTCCACATCATAAAAGGAGACCAGACCCTCCTCATAATCCACAAACACTCCCACCTTCTGGAGATTCTTTCTGACAGACAGATGGACACAAGGGTCAGCACAAGCTTTGTACTCATCTCCATTCCTGAGACATATAGTCCGGAATCCGTTCTGAGGGCTCAGTGTGATTTGTCCCTTCCTGTTGATGGACTTTCTCACCACTCCTAAATCCCAGTTAGTCTTTCCTTTAACTTCAACTTCGTAGTAAAATCTCCCTGAGGAGAAGCTCTGCTTTCCTAAGACATTTAAACCATAATAAAATCTCTCAGGGTTGTATGGTAGATTCTTCTTTACGTCTCCATCATATACTTGTTTTCCATCCTCAGACAGGACCAGAGAAGGATGTGCTGTTTCAGGATCCAAAGTCACATCCACTTCATCCTGCTGGACCATCTTCAGTTTAGCTTCACATAGCTTCTTCATCTCCATATTCAGGGTCTTCTCCAGCTGATCCAGGGCTCTCCTCACAGTCGCTACATAAGATGGCTGATGGACATTGACCTTGGTCAAGTCCTTGGTGTGAGGAGGAGTGATCATAGATGGGAGGCTCTGGAGGAGGTGGAGATAGTCTTCAGCGTGTGAGAGCTTCTTCAGCTCTGATCTCCTCTTGGTTAGCTCCATGATTTCCTGTTCCAACTCTTTGATGAAGCCTTCAGCTTGTCTCTCTGTGGATTTCTGTTGGTGTTGAATGGTGGAGAACATTTCAGCCTGGCTCTTCTCGATAGAGTGCATGAGAGCAATGAAGGCCTTCACACCGTCTGCTATCTGTTTGTCTGCGTCGTCTTTACAGAGTTTTACTGAGTGTTGGATCTGCTGAATTTTTAGTCGTCTCTCCTGGATCATCTGTTGAACTTCTGCCTCTGTCTGCCCCAGCTGAGCCTTCTTTCCTTCATATCCTTCCTTCAGAGGAACAACCAGATGGAGCTTGTGGTCTGACTCACTGCAGAACTGACACACACACACCTCTTCTGTCTTGCAGAACATCTCCAGAGGTCTGTCATGCTTCTTGCACATCCTGTCTTCTAGATTCTCCACAGGGTTGATCAGCTTATGTCTTTTCAGACCAGGGATTCTCTCATGTGGTTCCAGGTGAGTTTCACAGTAAGAGGCCACACACACCAGGCAGGACTTCACCGCCTTGGTCTTGGTTCCAGTACAGACGTCACAGGGAACTTCTCCTGGTTTGGCACATTGTTGGTCTTTTACTCTAACTGACCTCCTGAAGTGATCAGTCATCCCAGATATAAAAGTATTGACCTTCATCCCAGGTCTTGTGTGGAAGAGCGTATTACACACAGGACACTTGTACAGGTCACTACCATCCCAGTGTTGTGTGATGCAGGTTTTGCAGTAGTTGTGTCCACATGGTGTGGTGACTGGATGGTTGAACACATCCAGACAGATAGAACACAGAAACTCCTCTTCAGACAGGAGACTGCTGGCAGACGCCATTCCTAAGCAATAACAAATACATTTGTTTCAACACAACACTGACAGACTATACATTTCTTATACCCATATTAACATACGTATTTATAATGTTTAATGTGTTTAATCTTCTTTCATATTATTTTGACAGTGTTATTGAACTGAACAAAAACACACTCTTCTAATACAAGTCTGAGCAGAAAGAAAAAATAGTAACCTCTACTAAAATATGTATGTTTTATGTATGTCGGGGGAAGAACAGTCTAGTGGTCTGGTTGCCGGCCAGAAGACCATGGGTTCAAGCCCCAGAGTTGGCCTACCTGTAAGTATTCTTGGACATGATTTCTAACCTCTATCTGCCCCTTGCAATACTTGTAATTGTACTCACTGTAAGTCATTTTGGACGTCTGCTAAACAATGTAATTATAATGACTGTGCTATGAGTTTCTATACTGTGCACAGCAAATATTATATGGGTACCCACCCCATTACTGTGTGCACTTTCAAAAGATTGGTCAAGACCTTTTTCCTGGCTTTGTTTTTTACTTCTTTAACGTGGCATTGAGACTATGAAAGTGTACAGTTACTATTGCTAGTGAGCATTTATGTTATTCTACAAAGTAAATATTAACTGTGTACTCACCTATGCTCATCTATTAGAGTTCTAAAACAAATGTTCTTGTCTTTGGAGAGAAAGAGAGTACACTACTGTGGTTTTCTAGTAACTTTCAATTCTGTGAAACGTGACTTTGAGACTGATATCTCTCATCAGATTAGTTTCTCCTCCTACACAGCAGAAACAGGTGTGACCCCTCCCCTAACAGGTGTGGAATTCATATTCAAATGATAGTGAAATAAAGGGAGACAAAATAAGATACTGCTGAAAAGAGTGATAAAGAAAAAAAACAGGTAAAGAAAGAAAGAAAGAGCTCCAATAATAATAATACCTGTCAAACTACAGTACTACTACCATGCACCACTGCAAAACAACACTGGGCATGTGCATTACCAACGTGTCTAATAATAAAGAACTGTATAAAACTTCAGATACAAGAAGAATACAGCCTCCAGTTGTCAGTGTACGGTGAACTGCTATAACGTATTTAGTTTGCAATTCCACACACAGGACAGAATGTGTGTGTGTGTGTGTGTGTGTGAGAGAGAGAGAGAGAGAGAAACAGAGGTGTGTATGTTGGAGCAATATGGGAGGTTAAATAGACACTCCTCAGTCATGTTAGTGGCACCCCAGGACACTACAACACCATTGAGGAGTGCTCCTTTAAAGGACCCATAAGCAGTTTTCTCACAGAAACAGAGGTCCTTGGACTCTATACTGACACCTGCTGGCGTAGATGCAGATGTTCCCAATGCAAATCTTTATGGTAACCATGGTGACCTCCATGACAGGAGCACCAGCTATGTGTAAATAATACAGCTCATTCTGTAGCTACAAAACTATTTGAATCGCCGTCTCACGTGAGTCTACAATGTTCAAAACACATTTAATCGGGATTTGTGGACACTTTTGACGTGGACCTAA
>JAOEHI010051104.1:0-2500 GCA_025447815.1 Percopsis transmontana | reverse complement strand
CTAAATGTTTGCCTTTGATGGCTCAGCTCGAGGTATCAACGTATGCGGCCGGCAGCACCTGAAATGTCTACATCTTCCCCGGTGCTGACATGGGAGACAATGTCCCTTGCACACTTCCACAGCCAGGAACAAAGAGGGAGAGAGGGAGAGAGGGAGAGAGAACTAAAAGCAAGCTCGAGGTGGGCAAGTCAGAGATACAGACAATTATCTCAGAACACAGAACTTTCTTCCTCCGTTTCGACTCCACCAGACGAGCAGCGCTCTTGTTTTCTTTCCGGAACATTCCAAATCTCTTTCTGAAAATAATTAGAGGCTCCCTAAAATAGACGCCGTCGGAGCAATGTGAAACGATGTGACAATATGAGTTCTAATCTCTCCTCAGTACTTTGTAGCTTTGTAGTCAGTCTGCTGTTGACTCGCTAAGGGAACAATATTAACACTTGAAAAGCCACAGAAATAACTTGTTAAAGTATGTTAAGAACTTTTGACGAGTGTCCCACGAGTGTCTTAAACTTTTTTTTCTTTCTCCTGGTTCATATATTCAGGTGATGGATGCGCATTCATCGCATTTGCAATTAATATATCACCAGGGAAGCAGGAACAATGGACAGAATTTGGACCCTTTTGGACAATGCATTGGAAAAGTACCACAACGACCTTTTGTCACATAAACAATCCCAGTAGTATCACCGAAATACAATTCTGAGATGTTTTGGAGCAAAAAATAGCATGGCATAACTAAGTAATATTTATCAATAGGATTGGCCAGTCTACTGGCCAGTCTTTAGAGAGTAAATTGTGAGGCAACAATGTTTGTTTTTTTTACTTTTGAATGACATAAACTGGTCTCATCAATCAAAAACAGCTCCCTCTGCTGGCCACCTTTAGCATGACTACAGGTTAGTATATCAGGATCAATAGATTCCTGACCTTTCTGTAAAAATCACCATTAGCATCACAAAGCTATCCATGGGCATTAGTGGTGTTACAACCACATTGGAGCCACACTTCCTAGTCTGGCCCTAGAACACGAGAGCACCTAATAACAGAGGAAAAGAAAGGCCAGCCAGTAAATGTTAATTAGCCAGATAGGCTAGCAATCAGAGCTAATGGATGTTGAGTAAATAGCAGTGTTCGGCTAATAGCTATTAGCAAGCCAGCCAACACACCAAATGCATCAAGTTATCGCGCATGTGTGTGTGTGTGTGTGTGTGTGTGTGTGTGTGTGTGTGTGTGTGTGTGCGCGTTTGAATTATCTGTCAGAGCGGGGTGTCGAGTGTTTAAACAAAGGGAGACTAGAAACCAACAAGCCATATCAATGTGTACAACGTCGTGATCCGTGAGCGGGAGTACGTTTTAAGAGCCAAGCTTCTTCTTCTTTAAGCGACTGGCGCAGTTGTTAAGTGGCGTGCCGACAGCAGCTGGGCCGACCCTGTTGAGTTGTTTGGGATCCGCTTCACTGGAGACGGCTAGGATTGCTAGCCGATTCACTGGGATGACACACACGCAGGACACTAATGGACTCCCCTAATGGGTGACCCATCTCGGAACGAGAGTTTAAGGCCACTTTGTGTCGTTTTAAAGGGCCATTAGCTCTCGGGGGGGAAAGAAGAAATGTCACACAAGAAGGAAGGGAAAGGGGTTTGAGTAGAGCAAAACACCACCAACGCCTCACCAACACCTGCTAACAGCTATTGAGGGGGACACCCCTGCATCTGTGTCTGGATTTACCCTTGAAGGTGGAGACCGCCAAAGAGTGCATAGGCCCGGCTGTGTTCCAAGCACCAGCCTTGCCATGGGGCTGACATTTGGCTGTGACACAACCTGCTACCTGGATTGCAACATGCCCGCACATCGTCCCTGCTTGTTTGTTGTGGGACAGTGGAGCTGGTCGCTCAACGGGGGAGGGGGGGGGGAGGCCTCACACCGCTGTCTAAATGTCAGACAGGGCCCCTCCGGATGCCACGCCGGCCCCTTTAGACGCGCACCACGCAGACAAACGCACACATTGGACGTGTTCTGTGAGCGTGTGTGTGTGTGTGTGTGTCACACCCTCCCCAGAACAAATACCAGAGGCATGCACGCTTATGCGTACAAACACATCAAGTCCCCATAAGTGATGCATAGCAGCAGATTGACAAGACAGCGCTGGGAAACAAGAAAGACAGCTCTAATGTTAACACACAGACAGACAGCCTGCCCCCCCCCCCCCCACACCACCACCACCACCACCACCACACACACACACACACACACACACACAGAATAAGCCTCCCCTGACAACTGGGCAACAGTAATCAATTCCCATTTGCATCCGAGCCAGAGTTGTCAGGAAACCAATAGGTCACTCTATCTCTCCATCACTGCCTCTGCTGGTCTCTCGTTATCTCACCCTTCTCTCATTAGGACGGAGTACTGTTTTATCTCTCTCTCTCTCTCTCTCTCTCTCTCTCTCTCTCTCTCTCTCTCTCTCTCTCTCTCTCTCTCTCGCTCTCTCTCT
>JAOEHI010051103.1:0-19413 GCA_025447815.1 Percopsis transmontana | reverse complement strand
CCCCCCCCCCCCCCCCCCCCCCCCCCCCCCCCCCCCCCCCCCCCCCCCCCCCCCCCCCCCCCCCCCCCCCCAGGCAGGAGAGGTGAAAAAAGTCCCACCGTTATCTCAATGTATGAAGTGTAAACACATTCCACATTCAGGCTCTGTGTGTGTGTGTGTGTGTGTGTGTTATTCATAAGCTTGAAACATGAAGAAAGGCCCCACCTCAGGCTTGGGGATAAAGGCTCTTCCAGTTATGGTGAAACAGCTGTGGACGGTGCAGAGGTACTGAGCCATGATGGACAGCCGGCTCCTCTGTCTGCTGCCAGTGCTGGCAGTCAAGCGCTGGGCAGGGAAGACAAGCACAACAACATACAGTAGCGGTGAATAATACATGTCCAATAGGACTGGCTTTCTCATTGGGGGGTTAGATTGGAGGCAGACGTTTAACATGTACAGCCAAGGTCATATTCAAGGGCAATGCTACCTTCCATTTAACACGACCGCTGCCTGCAAAGTGCTGCTAAATTTTATAGTTGTACGACTCTAGAAATGCTGTAATTTGAAGTCTAAGTTCATTTCAAAATCTGTACATCAAAATGACAGATGCATACAGAGAACTATGTTGTGATTTTTAGAGCAACCAACTATTCATCCATATACAATATATTGATCATTATAAGGTTTTCATATATTAGTGATTACATAAAGAGAGCATCGCCAGGGCAAGCTTACCAAAGATGCGTTTAGTGAATGGTGAGGCATTAAGTTGATTTAGTCAAGAATCATACACCCACCTCTGCCACTTCTTTCTGGAAAGTGAGAGTGAGTCTGGTGCGTCCGTACGCGAAGGGCCCCGTTCTGTTGGCAATGTTCTCCAGCCACTTGATGATCAGCGGGGTGGAGACGCTGAACGGCAGGTTCCCTATGATATGAAGGTTCGGTGGATCTGTGGAGCAACGCACGCACACACACACATTTTAAAAACGCCCTTGCCTAAGACTGCAGCACCATGTAAACACAAGGCTTTTTCACAATGTGTCTAAATGTTTTTATTGTTCAAGCTAAGGCTCTCACCTTCTTCCCATGACTTGGCGATATCCAACGGGAATCCCCGGTCCATCCTGAAGGTCAGTATGTCACCATGAACAATCCTCACCTTGCCAGGTGCTGCCTCAGACAGCAGCTGTGGACGTGGTTATGACATAATATATCAACCAATTACAGCGGCAGATGTTTGTTTAATGTTTTCCTGTACTAGGATGTGACGCGAGAGCACTTTTGACACGGAACGGAAGAAGAGGCCAGCAACCGTAGCTAGATTTTGTGTTAGAAAACAAATGACATTTTACTCTTAAGAAATGTTGTGGAAAGCGGCAGTCAGAGGGAGGGGCACTGATCTGTAGCCGAGATGCATTTTCACTTTTAAATCACTCTTGTTGTGCTGTTGGTGAGAAGGAAAACCCCTACAAGTGATGCTGATTCAGACCGGACACGGGTAGCTATCAAACAGTAGTAGTAGTGGGATATGGTGCAGGGACTGAAAGAGGAGCTACGTGGTAAGTGACTCTGGTGCAGTCTGCCATCCCCAGAGAAGCTATGATCAGATGCTCATGTTATTAGACTGATGGAGCTAACCCAACTAACACATGAAAGTGCTACAGCTCACAGCGTGAATGACCTAATGAGCCTGATGCACTGGGACAGTTCAGCCCCGTGATTAGCTACTTGCTTTGTACCTTCAGCCCAGGAATGAAGCGGGAGTCCTTCTCCACCACCAGTAAGTCTGCAACCCCGGCATTAAGGATGGAGCGGGTAATCCCCCCTGGACCAGGACCCACCTCGCACACATGGGCGCCCTGCAAACTGCCCGCCTGACGCACGATTTTGTCTAAAAAGATACAGTTGATGAAAGACACTCCGATTAATGAACTCGTTTGAACTAATATCTAGTCAAGCCAGATGTGACATTTATACTGCATTTCTTGGAGGACTCGTGCATCATAGCCATTACACCATACCCTGTAAACAAAAAGGTCTTGATCAATGTCTGCATATCTAAATTGAGATTAATAGTTTGTACTGCCTCATACATTACCAATGTGAGGATGAAGTTGGAAGGCATTAAACACAGTCACCTTGTCCAAGGACACGAGACTAGATCAGACCTGCACTGCATCACTGATAATCACATTAAGGCACAAGCGGCAAACAATGGTCCAGGTCTGTTCATATTAGCAGGAGATCTACTCAACCTAGCGCATAGAGAAAGCCTGTCAGTTTCGATGCCTATGAACAAGCCTGCGTAGGGCTGTGTGTAGTCAAGTGCAATAGATACGCCATTGTGTCCTCGGTGCGGAAACAACAGCAGTAAAATACTTTTCGCTAGCAGGTGTTGGCGCATTGCAGATGGAGAGAGGAGAGAGGGGACAGGAGAGAAACGAGGAGCTGGGGGGCAAATTCACCTGTGAGCCTCATGTCTAGGAGGAAGTTCTGGGACAGCTGCTTCTCAGCCCGCAAGTTGTACAGCTTTATCACCTCACCGATGGTGGGAAGGGGAGGCAGCCGGAAAGCTGCCAGTTTCCAGGAGGCAGACATTTTTCTAGTAGCTCTGTGATAAACACATACCTACAAGAGATGAACGAATGATGAACAAATGGTCAATAAACTTAAATAAACTTGATCAATAAACGCATAATGACTCTTGATTTACAGTTTACTATAAAACTCACAGGCATCCAGGGATTCAGAGAACCATACGTAACTGACATTTTGTTATTAGCCTCAATTCACAATCATATACGCCTATAGTAGATATTGGTAGTAGAAGTATAACATTAACAAATGCTGACTTCTGCTTTAACAAACACATCCAGCACTTGCATGTTTATTACATAATACCTGTATCATGATACTTTTATTATTATCAATTCAAACGTGAAAATGTTAATAGTTTATATACTCAACATAGCCAATGTTATTTGCAGAGATGGGAAAGTCCAACTTCAAAAAGTGAAAGTCCTGCCAGGTTTTTATTCTGCTTGTTCACTTAACCAGGTGATTTCAATTATGAGTCCATGTCTTATCAGGGGTGTAAAAAAAAGTAGAGAGCCTGTACAGAGATTTGTTCCAACCATTTGAATTGTCTAACTCGACAGCATAGGCGGGGACAAATAATTGAAATCACCTGGTTAAGTGAACAAGCAGAAGGAAAACCTGGCAGGACTTTTTATATTCTGAAGTCAGACTTCCCCATCTCTGGTTATTTGACAAACACTAAACGCCATGATCAAATGTGCAGCTCTGCACATTTGATCTACTGCACCATCTAGTGGCCTCAGAATCAAATGGCAATGTGCACTAGACTTAAATTGACCACCAAGAATAAATGTTCCCTAAATTCGCTACTCCAGGATGTTGTGCTTATTGTCACTGCAAATAAGGCCATCTATACTGACACTGAAAGACAATCTCAATATAATAATATACTGACACTGAAAGGCAATCTCAATATAATAAAAAAGTTGAACCGCAGGTAGACATTCTTGTCTTTTGTTATATGAATCCTATTATATACTACTACTATTGTAAAGTGTGCATCGGTTGTACACTACATTTACGGTGCATTGTGGGTAGCAATATAGGATAGGGAGCCAAATTGTCCACGAATTCGATGAGCACTACAAAATGGATCATACCCTAAATAGTGCAACTGACGATTTCGAAAACAGCTAACGTTACTTATACGCAATGCATTAGTACAGTATATTCATAGCTAACATTTAGGCAAATTCGAATGTCTATTGCCTACACATCGTTGACGGACTGTATACAGCAATCGTTAGCTAAAATTGTGTTATTAGTCGCATGCCTTTATAAAAGCTGCGTTACTCTGTGCCCTAAACAATCTTAACACAACGCTACAAACGTAAGAGATAAACCCACGTTTCTCACCGGTGTAGATATCCTCCTTAAGCTTCCGCTTTGGTCATTAAAAATATGTCTAAAAACTCCAATGAGTTTGCAAGACATAAAATATCAGCCAATCAATTGCAAGTAGGAGGGATTTAACTTTGCCCTTGAACAACCGTTTGTTGATGTAATGAAAACATGTCACAGCCAGAGGGGACTTGTAGTCTACTGTATATCCAACCTTTATTCATTTAAACATGTATTCTTAATAAGCTATAACCATAAATGCAGATAATTGTTTGTTTTGTATTTTTGTATAAGAAATTGACTTGTAATTTACCCTGAAAGACTTGTGAATTGACCTGAGACAGGACCTGTTGCTCTGACAGGACTAAATTCATAGGGAATTTCAAACACAAGTTAATTCCTTTATCCAAATCCAGCCTACACTGGTCAATAAGATAGCAATATAGACTGTTGGTTAAAATAACCATGTTGTGTTGTAGATGGGAGACCACAGGGTTTTTACCACGGGGGTCATTCTGTGTATGCCACATGCAGGGCCAGTAAGTGTCAGAAGCTCATTTCTTGAGCTAGAAATACTCTACCCCCTCCAGGGTTTGCGACTGAGTGGCAGTTATGTCTCATGCTGTGGCTGACCTTGGCAGAACTGTTCAGAACTGAAAAAGCAAACTGAAGAAAAAATTTCCTTACTGCATGTCTGCTGCCATGGCAACACAGAGACATTTTTCAAATGAATGTTCGTTCAGATCGTTCCTATGCTCTCGGCCTCAAAATCCCTTCCTTTAATAGTTTATTCAATTAGTACATGGCACAGCATTGAGACCAACCAAATGATCTAATCCAGAGTGGACAACAATAATGAATTCAAGGGGCAGGGGTGGAAAATGACAAAAGGGGCACCTTTTTCACATACACCAACATGCGGACCTACCTGGGTGTGCATCAGGAGTGTCTATAGGATTTTTACACATCTTAGCCCAGCCCTCTATTATGGCCCCAGGGCAGAGGTGGGTAAGTCCGACATCAGAGAGTGAAAATACGTTTTACCCTTATCTCAGAGACAAAGCTGTGTTTTACCTTGCCCAGAGAAGCACTGCTAACTTAGTGCTGGGATCGTCCTTGGAGGCAGGAAGTGTAGAGACAAAACAATGTATATATCATTCTTAACTTCCTAGAAGCAGAACTAAGTCGTCAGGTTAGGCTATCTTTCAGTGCTCCTTCACCCATTACAATAAACCATGAAAGCACTTTTTTATCTGTACAATTTATTTTCAATAAAAGTATGTGACCTAACCAACTACAAGAATGTCAAATAATTATGAGGACAAATAGTGAATGCCTTTAATGCGTACAGTACGTGCAGTATGTTTATTCAATCACCGGGTGGCAGCATCTCATAAGGAAGAACATAAAACCTTATGCACCTTTCTCTCTTACCAGAGCACATCCAATACTGTACAACATTTGACGCTCACTAGTTCATGCACGTAAACTTTGCAACTATTTCCATCTCTGACTTGTGTTCTCTGTATAGCCTATCTACATAAAATCTATATATTCAAAGAAGTAGTCTACTGACATGGCATTGACACTTTCGCCACCTTTGGCTTTTATCCTCCAGTCAGGCCCATGTGACTGCAAGCACACACTTGCTGTCTGTAGTTATGATGTCAGATTGTTCACTTCACCCTAACAAAGGTCAGAGAGCTCCTGCATTTCTCACATTCTTTTCCCTACCAATCTCTTGTCCTACCCCCACAAGGACGAGTAAATCTGTGTCCCAGACATAACAGTAGGCAGTAATCATTTTCCACTGGCAAGGTGGTTGTTTTACCTTAGCGTTTGAGTTAGCGGCACTGTAATTATGCCAGAAATTACAGCCGAAACACAGGCTGTGACATTCCACTGCCAGGTGGAGTTATGTTTGTAAATCTGGTTTCTTTACCTGGGGGGAGTCCCTCTGTAAACCTTTACAAACAGACCGCATGGTGAAAAAACCTGGACCAGAAAGTAAAACATATAAATCTGATATTTGCTCCAACAATGCACGAATCTAAAAAAATTAGGCATACTAATTACTACAGTATTTGAGTGTTTTTTTGGGTCTTTTTTTAATCATGCAGATGTCAGCCTTCATTTCTACTTGCAATGTTCCAAGCACCAACTGTGATACCATAGCTTACATACTCTATAAGAACACATTACAGAAGATCAGATCCCACAGGCTGCTTGCCCACAGCTTCTCCTCCCCGTCAGGTGGCTCCACAGCTTCAAACCAGGAAGAAGGGGAGAGGGGAGGAGAGCAGCTCAAGGCAGAGAGAGGCTGTAAACAAGGGAGAATCTGGGAGGCCAAAGCAGACAGTGACAGATAACATACAGTGGATTTTGTGGGAGGAAACTGATGACACTGATAGTGATGACAAGTGAACCAACATGACACCCTGTGAGGTCTTCTTTTTTCAAGACATGACTTATATATACAGTATAGTACTTATTACCCATGGTTCAGATATTTATGTCCAAAAACATGACACCATCACCTTTCCTAAAGTTCTACCAAGGGGACTATGTGTTTAATACTTGCTTATTTGATCTCCCTGTTCTGTGTAGGATTTCCTGAACATATATTCCACATTGCTCTGTGTCTGATCTTTCATCAGAAAGTGCACCATACAGCTGAAGTCCACCCTGTTTGAGCACTTGGCAATCCCATCCATTTACCTTCAGGTTAATGATGTGCACCTTTCTTTATAGTAATGATGGCACAATTGGTTCATAGAGCTATAATAAATAATGACAAACAAACCCCAGACACATGCAGGTAGATCACATCAGAATGTCTGCTGTAACCAGTTTCTAACAAATGCGGCAAATCTACTGTGGGTTCCTGACAATGCACACCCTCCAACGCACCAGGATTCAATAGTCTCAGTGATCCCAGTATGAAGGGGAAGATTTATATCAGGCAGGTGTTGTGGGAATGGGACACAGCAGATATGTTAAGCTCCAATCCACTGAGGAATCTGCCATCATCACACAGATCTGCAGATTAAAACTTCTGAGAGATCCCCTGAGCCTTCCGCTGGAGAACGATAGAGGTGAGCCTCTTCTAAATATCAGACTAGCCTGCCGTCCTCCCCTTCTCAAGGTCATGGGATCTCCCAGCGGATGGGATTGAGGCAGTGTGAGAGGCCCACCGTGAGGTATGGTTTGCAGCCAGGGGATTTGAGCCATAACCGTAAGCAGGGTCTGGGTCTGACTCATACAAACCGTGGATGCCAGCCAAACCCAGGAACCCTGTGTGTGTCATTACAGCTCTATCAGAGCACATTGTTGTAGTCAGTAACAGGGAATGTTCTCTGTCATGTCAAGCTCTTCCCACTACAGGGTTTAGAGTCAGTGTAGCCACGACTTATATGACACCATGGCTGGCATATGCTTGCTGTTAAAATGCACCCTAACGGGAAACAGTTTGTAGTAGCTTTCACTATGTGAAGAAAAACATATACCGTAGGTAGTTATGAGGATTGTGCTAATCCACTCAACAAATACTGTACAGTCTCACTGAAATGGTGAAAAACACAAACTGAATAGTAAGGTTTTGTGCAACAACCATTTCCAACAAGTTCCTTTCGCATTGCCATTATATCTGTGATGAAAACACACATTCCAACACATATGACCTCATACAACAATGTTTTACATGTCAATATTTATGATACAGCACTCACTTAATGACACGGTGTCTTAGATTTATATCCCTGACCAGAGTCACATACCCAAGCCCAGGGGCTAGTGAACCTGCTGAACCCTTTAACTTTGAAGCAGAAACGTACTGCTTATGGGAGGGGAACACCCGGCGGCTATTCTGCTGAGCTGCTCTGACGTTTATGGGAGTTGAGCGAGACACAGAGATGAAGACGGCAACACAACAGACGGTGTCAGTGCCCGTTATCAGCGTCCCTGCAAGACAAGGTCTTTAACTGTGTAAATGGACTAGAGCTGACAGAGAGAAAGAGAAACAGGGTCCAGATACTACGTGTGGGCCGATCCAAAGGATAAAGCTGAAAAGGATACTGTAGAGCAACCGGAATGGGCATCTGCTCTGATCTACTCCAAGTTGAGTGATTCGCTCTTTTGGACTGGCCCAAATGTTTCGGCACTCTGCTAACACAGGGTCCAAGCAAATGACGGTTACAAAGTGAGAAATGAAAATACTCTTGACTCCCTCTGGACGGCAATTATGGAAAAGGAAAGTAATCATCCCTGATCATTCCTCCCTCAAGAAAGCTGTCTGTTTCAAGAAAAAAACTCTCTTTGTACTGACTACTATTGTGTGACACTTTATTGACATATCTCTAAGGGGTTTTTCAGTCATTTTGGCTGCACACATAAAAAAAACAATGACCTCACATCCACAGCCTGTGTTTTAAACCATGACCATTCATGTGTTTCTTAGCCTCGGCACCAAATGCTCCATATTTCCGATATTCAGTGGACATGTGAATGACTGGAAAAACTCTTTCAACTGTCACAGTGGATTGCCATCGGGCTCCCCACGGCCGCTGCCCACCACCTCTGGACCTAACCCTGAGAAGCATGGCTCAGCCCAGAGATAATTACAGAGACAAGCCAAGCCTGGGCGATAGCCAGCCGGTATGCTGGTCCTTAGGGAAGAAAGCCCTGGACTGGAGGGGCGGCTGGTAATCAGGTGTGCCACATGCTGTCCACTCTACATGCACTCAACACAGTGACATCTCCCTATGCCACTCCACACATAGGCTCCTCTCAATGTCCTCACCACAGTTCTCAGACAGGTGTGTCACTATTACAGAATTCATTCCCTAAATCAACCCTGTTCCCCGAACCTTGTTCCCTCAAACAAAAAAATAAGTTCACCCTCTGTTATTATCCAAATGTTCTTATCTTTTTCTTTAACTACTGAAACAATTAGAATTATTCTTTTGATAAGCAAAGACAAACCAGGTAAGGGCAATTCCACCTGCCACTGTGTCCAGACTTCCCAGGTTGCATTGGTGCACAATGGTAAGCTCAGCTATGGACACAGGGGAGACTGCGCCCCTAGTGCCATTTTCCAGAGATTAGTGACTCAGCACACCATTAGGAAATACAGTACAGCTATTAAAGGCCTGTATATTCGTGTCACTGCCCCACTGTTTTCCCCTGTTTGCTCCATTCAGGGACCCACATGACACAAAAAAGTAAGCAGACGCACTGCTTGGCAGATTGTGCTCTGGCTTTTAAGAGAACAAAGAAAACAACATGCCCATCAGATTTCTTTGGAACTTGATTGGCAGCAATTTAAAATTAACAATGTGTGGGTTTTACTGTGACGTCTGATTTATCCTCACTCACAAGATGTAACTTTTAGGGTCGTTTTGGACAATCACACATCTGATTACTTGTGGCTTCTGTTACGCAAGCACACAGTGAAGCTGGTCTATTAAGCGTTCCCTTGGTTCTGGCGTCCTTTTGGTTTGCCAAAGCAAGCCCCCAGGTAATGATATGACGATGAGAGGCCTCTAAGCATTGCCAGCTGGCTCAGGTTGAAAGCTCACTGACCAAGCAAACAGGTCGGTGTGGCTAGGCACGAATCTCTACAGGAGAATGAAAATCAAGCCTCGGCAGGGTCGTGGCCTGATCTGTCATCGGCGGGCAGTGGGTGTCCGGCCAGTGGTGAGTGTGTCTGGGCATTTGACAAAACGGCTTAAGGATGGATGGAGCGGGGGGGTGAGGTGAAAGGACAAGAGCTGGGCTGTGTTGTGAGGGCCTCATTATGCGCGCTGTGGGCCTGGTTTCGGCAGCGTTGTGTTTGTGTTGGAGCCGCTGGCTCCCGGCAGATGTTGCAAATGAAGGAGGCGGTGTTGTGTGTGGACTTAGCAGAGAAAACACGCCCGGAGGATTGTTGTTTTAAAAGGAAAGCTTCCCTTTGAGTGAAACATCCCTGATATTTCACTCAACACCAGTTGTTTATAGATAATATCGTTGTTATAATCTTCCTACAGTTTCAAGTTGACAGTCTGCTGAATTTAGTAAGACAACATTTAATCTATTTGGTCTCACTGATGTTTTTGTGTGGCTATATTAGAATGTTCTTGACTAACCTCAGGTTCTCAGGCTCACATATGGTTCCTTTGTCACTTTGTGTTGACACTGCTATTAAACCAGCTTTAAATCTCACTTTTCTGTGGCAGCTACATCCCTGTGACATTCAGCCTCCAGCTGTACCCACAGCATAAACTCATGCACTGTCCATCTGCCAATGTACCCACACAAGCATCGCTTCAACAAACAGCGGCTAACCATTTCCCTTCTTCGCTTGTAGAGAAACAAACAAACACAAAGCATGCATGCGCCCACACACTGTCAGGTTGTGGAGTGACACCCTCAGTGGGGTGCTGATAACACTGATTATAAGGCTTTGATAGACATCATGATAGTGCTGTTGAGTGCTTTATTGTAGGGCATACATCAATGTGGGCATTAAATGTGGGCATCTATTCAACTTTGAACTGTAGGCTACTTCAGTTGTGACATAACTACACTGTTCAAAAAAATTACATCACAGCATAATACCAAGTTACAGTTACAGCATTTAGCAGATGCTTTCATCCAAAGCGACTTACAATTACAATGTTCTATTACATGGAGCAGATAGGGGTTAAGCATCTTGCTCTAGGATGCTTACAGGTAAGCCGACTCTGGGGTTTGAACCCACGGCCTTACAGCTGGGAGTCCAACACCTAGACCACTAGACTATCCTGCCCCCAAGTAAAATAAATTTCAGGCATATGAATCTGTCCAGTCAGGAAGCATAAGCGATTGTGAATCAATGTCAACGGTTTTGTTGCAAATTAAAGTGACAACAGGTGCACTGGAGAGGCAACAGCAAGACAACCCCCAAAAAGGGAATGGTTTTGCAGGTGGTGGCCATAGACAATTGCTCTCTCCTCATCCTTCCTGACTTATTCTTCTCTAGTTTTGTATTTTGCTTGTGGCTTTGTCACTACTGGTAGCATGAGGCGGTACCTGCAGCCCATTCAGGTTGCACAGGCAGGCCAGCTCCTCCAGGATGGCACATACATACATGCCGTCACAAGAAGGTTTACTGTGTCTCCCAGTACAGTCTCAAAAGCATGGAGGAGATACCAGAAGATGGGCCGTTACAAGAGGAGAGCTGGACAGGGCCTTAGAAAGGCATCAAACCAGCAGCAGGACCGGAGCACTGCCAGAGCCCTATACTAAAATGACATCCAGCGGGCTATTGTGCATGTTTCTGACCAAACTGTGGGAAACAGACTCCATGAGGGTGGCATGAGGGCCCAACGTCCTTTAGTGGGACTCACAGCCCAGCACCGTTCAGCTCAATTGGCATTTGGCATTCAAAATGAAATATTTGCTTTCCTTATATTTAAATGAATGGCGTGTTGCCCATTTCTGTATGCAAAAGTCCACATGCTTTGGAAATATCTTTATAACTATGGAATTATGACTTCAACATGTATGAACTGTTGGTGTAACACATTTGCAGAATTTTTTTTTTATATGCCTTGAACATTAAGACTACAACTTCTCACTCATTGTTAGAAATATTTTTATATGCTTGTATACGCTAACTAAACTAAGCCACAAAGATAGAGTGCTTTTGTAGGCTGGGGTATGACCGGGAATCGCTCATATGGTGAGATAACCACGCTCCATTCATTTAAATATAAGAAATGGAAAATAAACTGGCTTGAAATAAATAAAAGTGGCATTATGAAAAAAAGTGTCTTGAAATAAATAAATGTGGCATTATGAAATACAACTCTTCTGAAATAAATTAAAGTAGTCCTTTGAAAAACGTAATTTGAAACTATCTATGTAGGCCTATTTATATATATATATTTATTGCCTCGTTTATGTATTTGAGGATTTATTACATAGGCACATGTATTTATGTATTTACTTAATATTGAGGTAGGTACGGTTCAAAGCTGAATGGACATAGACAAATGTTTTGTGAATGTTCAGTCTACTAGACGTAGGCTATGTCGACGCATGTCGACATAATTTTAGCACAAATGGAACCCCATACTATAGACTACAGTCAGAAAATATCTCCTTTGTTGCGCAATGAAAAGAGTTTATCGAGTGAGGATAATTCAGTTCATATCCTCCCTCTGTTCGCTACTTGTGACTGGTCGGTGCCTGTGTCCATCAATGGGAGGGAGCACCGCTAATTTCTATATGCCTGTGTGTCAATTTAGGTCTCACTTTGCGCGCTCTTGGTCGCTGTCAGTGCGTCTGCTCTCAGCACGGAGACCCATTGGATGCCCTGTACGACGGGAACGTATGTATTCAGGCGAAACACATTAAAAGTGTGTCTACCTGCTCAGTGCACTGAACCTTCGCCTATGGATATAACATCCTAACGCTGTCTAACCGAGATTTATCGTGTTTCTCCCTGCTTTCAATCAGTGTGGAAGGACATCGCTCCACAAAACTTATTATTTTTTTCTAGAAAAACTTTCTAGCCTACCTTGGGAGATACATCCACTGGATATTGCTTAGAGTTCATGTGGCTCACGATTTGACAGAAGGAAACATTTCTTTGGAAACTCGCGGAAACTCAGAAAAAATGTATTTCAATCGCCTACTTGCATTGCTGCATTTCTTTATTCTGTTGCGTGCGCTTATGGCTCATGAATGTACGCCATGTGAATTCCGAAAGTGTCCAGTGAAAGCCCCGCATGGCTGCGAGGGTGGCCGGACACTGGCCAAGGACCCGTGCGGATGCTGCGACCAGTGTACTCGGCTGGAGTGGGAAACCTGCGGCGGCCAGGATTGGGCGCTCGGCTACTGCGCCCTGGGGTTGACCTGCGCTTCTATCAACAAAACCGGAGCCGCGACAGTCCCTGAAATTGGAGTCTGTAAAGGTGCAGTAGCCTATCTAACTCATCTATTTCAAACATAACGTCCACATGATAAGCACATTATGATTTCGTGCCATTTAAAACATGTACCAATGTGTGTAAGTGGCACATGGATACAGCTATTGACTGTTTCAACAGTCTGTCCTAAATGAAATTTGCCAACATGTGTTTGCTAGTTTATAGGGAGTGTGTTGTTTCTGATAATGTCTATTTCTCGAGGGCATCGACATTCAAACATCAGTTAAGCCATGATACCACTGACTGTCGGTGTTCCTGCGCTGATCTGACTTTGGGACTGGGACTTTGGGACTTTCGGCTGCCAGGAGAGGAGTCATGTTTAACTGCTCTTTTTTCTGCTCATGAAAGTTTTGCTCCTAACCATAACAATACGTTTGGCAGGATTGGGATTTGGCACGCATCTGCACGTCAGTTCTAGTAAAAATTATTACAACTCAAGTTGACATTTCTGTAGGCTGTGAATTGAGATAAGACAAAAATGACAAATTTCGTTTGTGTGAGTGAAAAATAATTCCTATCCAACACTGGTGATTGTAATGGTTTACTTTAAATAATGCCGTCTTAATTAACAGGAAAACATGTAAGATGCCCTTCGATTGGATCATTACACAATCAATAGACTTGATTTTGTGTGTGCCTGTGCGCACGCCAATGTGGGTGTGTGTCGCTATGATTTGGTTGGGCAATTGCAAAAGTCTGACAATGCTATACTGTTTTATTTAGACTCTAACGAGAGCTGAGCGGTTTTATTACTGTCTGATGGGTTCATTTTACACATGATTTGCGTAATTCTCTGAACTTCAAAGAAGAGCAATATGCCCCAAGAGCTTGCCTCTCTGTTGAACTGATGCAAGAGACGTTTAGGGTGTCAAGTTGCTTGCAGAATGAAGTAGCAATGCTCTTCCCCCCTTGGGACAGGAAGGCATGTTCCAGACCCCCCAGCCCCTTTCACCTGCACTGTCCCCAGCTTTTCAGGATGATTGAAGAGGATGGGCAGGACCAGAGGAGAGTAAGCAGCCCCTGCAGAGACTTCATGAGCCTATCCCTATATCATTACTGTGGGGTGGTCCGATATAAGTCTCTCTTGAGGCAGTGGTTCTCCAACCTTTTGACCTGTGGTCAAAAACCATGCAACACATTTTTTAAAGGCTCTATATGATTCAAATTTGCAGCTGTCGTTTTGGACAGACCTTTCTCCTTTCGAGCTGAAGGTTCTGTTTCAGTTTTTGATGCACTTTTTTTTTAACATGCCCTAACTTGATTGGCTATCTGACTGGGAGTGGGAGGATAGGATGGGAGATGAGAATCCAGAAAGGATGTCACACCTGGGGCCAAATCTGACGCTTATTTGACACCATGATAATTTTCAGAGAGGAATTTTGGCTAAATTACATATAATAAAGATTGAAAAATAGGTCCAGCACTTTCAGGTCCCTTCAGACAACAGAACTGATCACACAACTGAAATGTAATAGCATTACATTAGCCATCACAGCACTGCACTGAAATGCATTAGTGTTTTACTTAATGCATTCGTTTTTTACTTATCTAATTTAATAAATTGAATCAAAACAAATAGAAATACTGTAATTAAAAAGATAATTTCAAAATCTTGTAATCACAAAAATGCGACCCCTCTGCGGGCTCCAGTCCCACAGTTTGAGAACCCCTACTCTAGGGTTTTGCAGCCCCCTGCCATCCCAGGAGACGCTGCTCTTGATTGGGATTTATTTACAGGTTAGGCCAGAGCACCTCTGAGCTCCAGCAACCTTACCTAGATAATGGCACCTCTGATTGAGTCGTGCCTCTGGTGCACACACACACGCTCACACACTTCCAGAGAGTCTAGGTGGGGGTAAATCAACACCTCCCCGTGTGTTCTCAGGGGCCATGCTCAGGAGGCTGATCCCAGATTTCTCCCCTTAAGCCAGTACTGGAGGTCTTAAAGTGATTAGCTTCGCAATCAGGAGTAGGGGGTAAATATTTCCGCTCTCGGATCCCTTTGCTTTTCTGCTAACAGCCTTTAATTTTCTAGGTGGTCAGTGACTACAGTGGAATTTGTGTTGGTGTGAAGATACACTTGCCTTTCGAATGCACTCTTAATGTATTACTGTTCACAGGCTGTGGTCTCTGTATGCAGTTAACAGGATTTTGGAATGTCTACAAACAGTTTAGGGCCCATTACTTTAGGAAATTGTGGTCTGGAAATGGTAAGGATGTTGACATTAGAAAGGCTTTTTATTTGTTGTAATGGTTTAAGTGATTATCAGTTATTCAGTGATTACAAAGAATTTGTAGAAACATATCATGTAATATGCAACATGAAACTGGTATGGATAAGCTATGGAATGATTAATGCGTCATAATGCTGTTGAAGTGAAAGTGAAACACTGGTGAGAGACAGATGATTATCTATCTTAAGTGTTTTGCTATGACTTTCAGTAGTTGCTATCAGGGAAACGTATTTGTTCAGTGTGTAACTCATATCACCACTTTTGGTGATATGTTTTACCCTGCCAGCTAAATCTATGGTTTTGACATTCTCGCTTTGTTCCTAATCCTGTTACCTCACTTGAAGCTTCCGGGTGCTACAGAGCAACTTAAAATACCATCTAACAGACCATCAAGACCGTAGGCTGTGTCCACTGTCTACTATACTCCTTCGCAAGCTGTTCACTTCCCCTTTACTCCAGCATTATCTAATGTTTCAAAGACTTCCCTTTTAGCACGCTATCAGCCAGGGGGCCTCCAGAGGTCAGCTGTCCCATCCTGGCCCTGGATGCCAAGACAAGCAGTCTCCCTGGCTGAGAGTGGGATCTCTTGGGACAAAGCTGCAGATCTGGCCCGAGCCATGCCATGCCAGAGGTGCCTGGGGCTAGTCCATGTCCTAGCTAACCAGGAAAGGTCAGACTAGATGGTGCCAAACAGGTTAGACCCAAACATTCTAGGGTCAAAATGAAGTAAACCAGGCTTATGCAAACCAGATTAAACCTGCTGACTACAGGGTTAAGATTATCATTAGCAAATATTTATCCCACCATCGCTTTAATATATTATGTCTAGTGCCTACCCTTGACTGCTTGTGTCTAGTGCCTACCCTTGACCCTAATTCTTGTGTGCGCCAGATTTAGCACCCCACACACCCCACAAAACCCACATAGGCACAGGAAGGAGATCGTTTTCATGTGAAAGGAAATCACAGGGAAAGCTACGGCGAGGTGGGAGCGCTGGAGTGCTTTGAGAAGGGCTTCCAACTCCCCAGGTTGACTCGACTGACACAGTCTCACTGTTATATGAGAGTTTAACGATAACGCTGCCATCGCCTCCTTCTCCTCTTTCCTCTGTCTCTCCCTACCTTTGACTGCTTCCCATCATGGGGACCGCGACCATCTGCCATCACCTAGGAGTTATTCCCAATGTCTGCTGGGAAAATATTCCCCCACCACAAAATTTGGAATCAAACCTTTGGATAGACTTTTGACTTTTGCAGTCATATTGATTTCCTTCAGGGACTTCAGAGGAATTCATCACAGAAACGAAAGTGGAGTTTTCCCTGCAATGCAATATCTGTTTTAAATGAATGAGAATGGACACGTGTTTTATGTTATTATTTATAGTACTTAAAAGAAAGGAATTCCACAGAATTCCATTCTCACACCATCATTTTGAGTCACCCCCAAATTTCTTTCTCCAACCGCTAACAGAGAACGAAAAGGAACCTCTTCCCGTGATTGTTCATTTCATGTGCTAAAGTCTTTCTACTATGGCTTGTCTATGGCATTGTATCTGTTCTGAGTGAAAAGACAAGAGTATTTTGATAAGCCTTGATCACGCCTTTGCGTTGTTGTTTGAGGCCTGGGAGCCAAGTGCCTGGGAAGGGGGCTGTGTGTGTCACCCTGTTTACTCTGTGCGTCTGTGTGCGTGTGTGTGTGTGTGTGTGTGTGTGTGTGTGTGTGTGCATGCAGGTTTTTGTGCGCATGCGGACGCTCTATTCATGAAAATGCGAAGGAGCCAATGCTGTTGACTACATACACTCGCTCTATCACTTGATATGTTTCTCCAAGCGAGGCTTAGCCATGAGGTGGCATCCCAAGGGGCACAGCCCGCGAGGCAGGAAACAAGGGAACAATGAGCGGGGTGGTGGGGAATGGCGGCAAGGGGGCCTGGACGGAGCAGAGGAGTTCCAGCAGCCCGCCTGGATGGAAGCCCCGGGAGGGCCCCACACTGCCGAACAAAAGCAAACAAATAGGCTCAACGGCTGAAGCGGCATGGCGGGGCTGGGAGGGAGGGTGGATGGCTGATTCTGGGCCACCACCGCTCACTCCAGTGGGACGCAGGCTGTAGCCTGACTGACTGGAACCACACAACTCCTTCTCTTCACATCAGCTGAAAGGTGTTAGGCGATGTTCATTCCTATTCGATGATCCTCTGTCCTGATCTCCACAGTGCTACCCGAGAACCCCGAGGCGGGCCTGGAGGATGAGCGCTGCCCTCTGATGGCGGGATGTGACAGAGCAGGAAGCCAGTGCGTGTGCGATGCCCGTCACGCCTGCCTCGGTTCCTTCTCTTACCCGGACCAGGAGACCTGCCTCAAGGCCAGCAAGACAGGTGAGACCCCCCCCCCCACACACACACACACACACACACCGCCCATTTTTGAGTCATGCACACTAGCATATATGTGGAATCCCAGTTAGACAGAAGGAATGCAGTCCATTGAGAGAAGCTAATCCAAAACAGATGTGGGTCTTAGGTGACTAATTCTAGTTGCATATAGTAGTGATGACACACACACACACACACACAGACTTTGTCCGCTGGTGCCCCACTCTTGTGAGGTGCCATTGTCTGTGACTCATTGATGACCGGTGTGTGTGTGTGTGTGTGTGTGTGTGTGTGTGTGTGTGTGTGCTTGGCTGGCGTCCAGAGAGCCGGAGACATGAGCAGCGGGAGAAGTACAGGGAGAGGTTCGTAGGGCCGTCCAACCCAGCCTGCATGTTCTCCGGGTGTAACCTGACAGCGGAGGGCTGTGTGTGCGAGTCCCGGAGCTGCTCTCCCCACTTCTCCTACATCAACCGCAGCCAGTGCCAGCAGGCTGCAGGTAACCTTCCAACAAACTTGGAAATCTGCTCAAGAACCTCAGAGTGCCTACACAAGGCAGTAGCCTACTGAGTGAAGTTACTTTCTGTTCAGTTCTGAGATAAGTGGGGAACAGGGGTTGGTACCAGAGTCTAAAAATACATTTACAGCCACCAAGTTACTTTTATGTAACATTATTTATAGTGTGTACAAAGTATTTTAAAACATCCTGTTGTGTCCAGGGTATTTCCATATGTAGCGTATACTGTACATGCAAAATACCTGAGCAGAATTAGTTGTTTGCTTCCAATCGTAATGAAATCCCTCTTTTTATATTTTCACAAAACTCACTACGCTATATTGTTTACACATCAAGCACATGCACAGACATGCACTAGCATCCTATTGTTGTGTGCATGGTGGTGCTTGGGTGCAGGGAACTTCACTCCCCAGGGAACTTTGCTCCGCACCCTTTGGCCAAGACAAACTACCCATTTAATCTTGTCCTTTTAGCTCCCATGTTAAATATAAACAATGATACAAAGAACACCACAGCAAACAGCTTTGGATAATGTTAGCTCATGTTAGTGTTAGCCTTAGGTGGTAAAAATCTCCTTTGAGGGGAACCACATAACATTTTTTTCCCATCATATTTTCTGTGAAAGGAAAGCAGATTAAGCAGTGCAGAGAAGATGTACCTAAATATTTACACTACACTGTTGAGGGCTCACCCTCACTGAGAGTCAGCCCTACCTGTGAAAACTCTCATGAGTGCAGAGGAACGGCAGATAATGTCCTCGGCGGTATTTCCCATGCCAATAGTCAGAGGAGGAAATTAAGAAGGGAAAGAAGGAGGATTAAATAGAGAGAGAGAGAGAGAGAGAGACTTGACGATTCAGTGGGACATAAAGAAGGGCAGATACTAGGACGGGCAGAGAAACAGAAGCTGAATGTCTCCATTACTGTAAGCGAGAGACTGTTGATGCAAAACAAGCAGTGTCCAACAGTCTAATAGATTAAGTGTAACTTCATAATGTGCAAGCTCAATCTCGCCCCCTCTTGTCAGGGCCAAATAAACCCCCGAATTAGGGGAGAGGTGTTGTTACCTATTGTTTATAAGTGTTAACCCACAAGTGAACCAGCATCGAGGTCATATAAACAGCATAAAAGATAAACTTGCAAGCGCGTGTTTCCCCACCGACCACATAGCTCTATTCTTGATTGACAGTTCTGAGGAAATAGTGGCCGTGTTGTGGTGGATTCTGAAGGAGGTGAGTGAGAGAGATGGACAGGCCCTCAAGTGGTTGTTGCTCCCTGAATGACATTCACAGAACTGGAGTGGGCTTGAAGAGAGCAGAGAGCACCAGCCAGTGAACTCACTGAACCTTTGTGTGTGTGTGTGTGTGTGTGTGTGTGTGTGTGTGTGTGCATGTGTGTGTGTGTGTGTGTGTGTGTGTGTGTGTGT